>JARHVA010006761.1:262500-350000 GCA_037957365.1 Torreya grandis | reverse complement strand
TATATCTCCAACTTCAGTGATCCATGTTTAAAAATTAGAATGATTTCCACATTAAGGTAATGTTTAGGAAAAATTTATTTACCTTTGATCCAAATTTGTCAGGAGGTGGAGTACCTATTTAGACCTTAAAAATATCCTTCCTAATTTTATAAAATTGTATTCTTTTAGGAAAACTTTAGATGCACATAAAACAAAAATTGTAAGTCATTTACACAAACAAAAAGAAATTTAAAATACATGTAGAATCCCTCTAATTTAACCCCTAATCACATTAATATAAAATAAAATATGAATATGTGGCAGAAAATATACTGATCAATGTTGAAATGCAATTTTTATGCATTCAAGGGATAAGTTCTTGTCTTCCAACTAGCATTTCCACTTCCAAGACCTCCCCTTGAAAATCCATCAATTCAAACACATTGAGATAGGAAAATCACACATGTTACCAAGACAAAAACCTCTAAAGAAAATTGGATATGTATTTTTGCATCTACTCTAGCATGTAGAGACACTAATAAAAAATGATGTTAATGTTCAAGATGAGGGTGGAGATCTCAACCTTCAGTCCTTTTTGATTGAAACCTAGAATCACCACCATGTATAGGGTGGGAAATAACATGTGGGGCCAATTTATTGGTCTCACATCATGACTGAGTGCCCATTTTGGTCTTGATAACATCATTTCCAATATAATAAAATTTTAGTTTTTTAAGTAAACTTCAGATATCCAAAAAATAAAATCATAAATTGTTTAAATGAGCCAAAATAACCTTCATGTGTGTGTTAAAGTCCTATAATTTCACATTGGATCACATAAATATAACATGAAACATAGTTTTTATGCAATAGAGAGATAACTTCTTATCTTTTAACTAACATATATGATTTCAAGATCTCTCATTACAAATTCATCCCTTCCAACACATTATAATAGGTAAATAATAGGTGTTATTAGGACCACAACCTCTAAATCCATTATTTCCAAATTTGTGCAAGTAAATTTTTGAGAGCATCATCTATAGCCTTTTCTTTTCATGGGAGTCTACTATAGAATGCCTATAAGTTATTCTTATTGTCATCATTGAGTATTTTACATCTCCTAATTTATTTCAATAGTGTTTTTATATCTATGTTTAGTACTCTAATTATTTTTCTAATCAAGCATTTTCTCCCTATTTCCACTTACTATACAAGTTTTAATTATGCATCATGTGCCATTACTATCTTTGGTGTGTTTATTGACACTTATATTATGGTATGCATCATGTAAATTTTCAATAATTTCCTTGTTTTCACCATCAATATTAGATGTTCTTAGTCCTAGGTTGTACATTGTAGGTCTCATATTAAACAATTTAATTTATGAAACAAATAATTTGCATATTTAAGTATAATTGAAATTTTAAAATTAATTATCCCAGATTATTTCAATTTTTATTCTTGAATGGTGGTTAGACATTTACTTAGGCATTGTTTTCAAAAAATCATCAACTTTAATTAAATACATGGGTCTTCTAAATGAAAACCTAAGAGGTGTTACTAATGGTTTGTTGATTCGATGTTTCCATATTGTTATTATCACTACTATTTTCTTCATTTTTTTCTCATATATTTTAACTCATTGTTAATTTCACTATTTAGTATTTTGATGGATTTTTATTTATTTTTATTTTCACCATTTTATGTTTTCAGGTAATTTTGTTCATTTTTATGGGGTAAATCATCTTGCATATTATCATCATCATCAAAATTTTAAAAATTATAATTATAATGTAGACTTGCAATATAATTGGGATTTTAGGTAAACATTAATAATTGTTATTAATTTTGTCATTATCCATGACATTTGGTTCCTTGGGGATAGTATATGTACCTTGTGTTTCATGAAATGTTTGCATTTGTTCCCTTTATTTTTCTCTCAACACTTGTGATTTCTCTAGAATTTTGTGCTTTAAATTTTTCCTTGCTTCAGACCAAAATTCATCACCCATTGTTAGATAAAGTTGATAGATTTTGAGGGTGGGAACAAAAAAAAACTTGCAACACTATGTAGAGCGTATAATGATGCAAAGTATAACTATGGGGATAAAAAATTTGAAACAAAAAAATAATCATGTTGGGTAAATAATTATATTTAAAACGTAAGAAACATGTATGTGCTAACATGTATGTGTTTTTATATACATTTTTTTACCTTTTTTTCAAGGGTTATTTATGCCTTTTATTTAAGGTTTTCTTTATACCTTTTGTTTATTTACAATTTCTTCAATTTATGATAAAATCAAGGTTGATCAAACTACAACTTGCATCCAATAAGATTGATTAATCCATAAATTAGGTTTGTATGGATCAATTTATCCCAAATCACATCTTTGATTACATCAATTGCCTAATTAGATCAATTTATGATGGAATAATAATTAATTTATCCCCAAATAACATAATACTATTGCTTTAGGTTCAATGGGATCAAATTAACCCTAGTTACATTCATGATTGAATCAATCAATTGTTTACTTTATGTAGTGATAAAATTGGTGTTGATTGAACCTCATATCACATCATATATAGTTAGAATTAGGTTTAAAATGGGCTCAATTTAGCCCAAATCACATTACTAATAACACCAATTCACTAATTGGCTTAATCTACAATAAAATCATGGATAATTGAGCCTCTAATCAACTCTTATCATTATTTTTAAGTTGAAGGGTCTCAAATTAGCCCAAATTACTTCCATGATTAAGCCAAATGACTATTTGGTTCATTACGTGATGCAATTGGGTTTGATTGATACCCAAATCACATCTTATATAGTTGAAATTAGGTTCACATGGATTTATTTGGCCGAAATCACATCCTATAGTCATAATTAGGTTCAAGGGGCTCAAATTAGCCCCAATTTCCTATGTTATTCCATTTTTGATAAATTGACGGTTGATTAAGCCCACATATGCATCCTATTCAATAATTTTCACCATAAATTAGGTTTAAGAGGCCCAATTTAACCCAAATCACATCTCTAATTGTACCAATTGACTAATTTGATCAATTCATGATGGAATTAGAGTAAATCTATCCAAAAATCACATTTTTATTGTCATAATTACATTCAAGGGGTTGAAATTGGCCCCAATTACATCTGTGATTGAACTAACCAATTTTTTGGTTCATTTTGAGATGAAATTGAGGCTGATTGAGCTTCAAATCAAATCTTACACAATCATAATCAAGTTTTAAATGGGATTAATTTGTCTTAAATCACATCACTGATTACCAAATGATGAATTGGCTCAATTTGTGATAAAATTAGGGTTAATTTATCCCCCAATAACATCCTATAGTTATATTTAGGCTGAAGGGGCTCATATAGTCTCCAATTTCCTCTAGGATTGAATGAATCTACTTGATTCATTATGTGATGACATTGGGGTCAATTGAGCCACAATTCAAAACATATACAATTTAAATTAGGTTTATATGGCATATTTTTTCCCAAATCACATCAAAAATTACATCGATTGACTAATTGGCTCAATCTATGATGAATCAGAGTTAATTTAGCCTCAAATCACATCACATAATTGTAGCTAGGTTCAAAGGGATCAGATTAGCCCCAATTTCCTAAATGATTAAACCAATTGAATCATTCATTATGTGATGAGATTAGAGTTAATTTAAGCCCATATCATATGATATACACTTAAAATTTCATTTAGCATTAAACTGATCAATTATTTAGTTCATTCTCTAATGGAATTAGGGTCGATTGAGACTTAATTCATATTTTATAGTTGCAGTTAGGTTGAAGGGTCTCAAATTCACCTCAATTTCCTTTATGATCAAACCAATTGATTATTTAGTTTATTTTTTGATGACATTGGCATTGAATTAGCCCAAAAATTACATCTTATAATCAAAATTAGGTTCATGAGGCTCAATTCCATGTAAATTACATCATTGATTGCACAAATTGACTGATTAGCTCAATATGTCATGAAATTAGAGTTAATTTATCCCCAAATCACATCATGTAGTTGTATTTAAGTTTAAAGTGTTTTAATTGGTCATAATTGAATCTAAATTATTGAAATAATTAACTCTTTAGTTTATTATGCGATGAAATTAGGGTTGGTGAACCCAAAATCACATCCTATATAGACAAAATTAGGTTCATGGGATCAATTTGGCCCAAGTGGATCACTATATTGACTATGTACTCTATATGGTAGTGTATATATTGGCACACACTAGTTTTATAACAAAATATATATGTTACAAAAAATGACACTTACTTCACGTTTACATCCCTCATGGCATATGGTTCAACTTTATGGACTATTAAAACATTTTATGTATCTTTGTGTATATTTTTAGTGGTCACAAATCACATGAAATAAATAAAATTGTTTTATGTTTTTAGTGATGACAAATGCTAATAGACCCATACATATAGGAGTGTGTATGCAATTTTAATTTGTGTAGTTTTAAAGACATGCCTAGAGGCTCTAAAATGTCTTGGATTGAAAATCCTAAGGCATGGATCAACACACAACTAAATCCATGTTTTTTATTGAAAATAACAAAATCTAACTTCCACCATCATAATCACTATTAATTTCATTGAGATATTTCATAAAAATATTACTACGATGTCGAGCACACTCTCCTCTTTCCAAATACATGATTTTTTTTAAATGATTATTTTAAGGTTTCCATCTATATTTATTACTAATTATGTATTTTTTATGTCACATCTATACATGTATATATTTTTTTATGTATCCTTTACTTTGTTCATCCAAATGCAAAAAAAAATTGTTATTGTTTTAACTATTTAAGACTCAGACATGTAAATCCCAAGTTGTTAAAGGGGATGGGTAAAAGGGGTAAATGTATAAAAATATTTAAAATAGATACATCAAACTAATTTACCTAAAATGTAAACAAAATGGGAAAATTGACTTATCTAGAGTGAAACAGGCATTATCGAAGGTTAGGAAGACTAGAATAGGCTTGAAGATCAGTCAAGAATCTTTCATTCTAGAATCAAGGTTTCAAAATTAATTCAAATAATAGATCATTTTGGAGGGTAGTATCACTATAGTGTTAGTATTTAAGTTTCACCATTAACATCCTTCTATGGAAACTCTGCTTGAGACTTTGAAGGATGCTACGAGAGGGTTTTAGAGACATGTAGGTGAATTTTGAGATCCTGATCCTTCATTTGTGTCACTTTTATACTATTTTTTTTCCAAAACCTAATGAATACCTACAAACATGAAACAAAAATTAAATAAAATGAAAAGTGAAGAGAGAAATTGGGTTTGGGATGTTACAATCATGCGATGCAAAAATCGTATTGTCTTAACCACTACCTATAATAAATCTAATGATATGGGTCTCAGATCACATGTAGTTATCCCTTATGGAAAATGCATACGATCAACATGCATGGTATGCTAGAATGACTTTCGTTTAGGCCCTTATTTAATACATAATGTAAGTCTATGTGTGATTATTGAGTTAAATTTAGTGTGTTGAGTTATACTATTGATTGATTTTATATAATTATATGCCTAAGTAGTAAGTTCTAGATGTAAAATGTCTTGTGAGGCTCTTTATATATAAGTAACTTTGATTTGAATGTAATACCCTTATTCATTAGCTAACAAGATGCAAAAGAAAGATACAATCATAAGAGAAGGATCAAAGAAGGGTTAAGACCCAAAACATATTGAAAAGTGACCATTGGACACTAGCAATAAAATCATAAGAGAAGTCTCAAGGAAGGGTTAGGACCCAAAACACATTGAAAAATTGACTGTTAGACACTAGTGCTCAATTAGACACTAACACACCACACTAGTGTCATGTACCACATTAATATCTTGGGATCACAAAACTAAGCAAAAAATATGTAAAATAGGCTAGGGGGACCCTAGGATTGGGATGGTGTGACATAAGACCACTGGTGGTATAGAAAAAAGGATAAACAAGTTGTAAGAAAGATCAAAATACCCAAATTTACTATACAAATAAAACTCACTTTAATTATTATGACCTTCCCATGAAAGAGTAATAAAAGACAGTACTTTTGGTTGATTGATAAATTTAGGGTGTGTTCATTTGACCCCATTTTATTCTAGTAATGAAATGAAATGGAAGTACTAGAGTAAAATGAAAAAATAAAATGCATACCTACACTTCCCTGTGTGATTAATCCATGTGGAGAATGGATGTGCTATACGCTTGGCCCACTTCATGGCCATAGAAATGGATTGGAGATGGAATGTTTTCCAGTGAAGAGAAAATCCATAATTTAGATGCACCCTATACTGATTCTTAATGATGAACTCAATTGTGAGGAACAAAACCATGTTTTATCCCCACCCTGATATGTGAACTAAGTCATGAGAGCTATCTAAAAATGTGGATAAACAAGTCCTACTTTCCCCCACTCTAGTATGTAATCTAAATCTAAGAAGTATCTATAAACATAGATAAACAAGCCCTACTTGTTCCCACTCTAGTATTTTAAATGAATCTAAGAAGTAATCTACTCATAGGTCAAGACCATCACTCAGCCCTCATAATCTAGGTTTAGTGATAAACTATTGATCAACTGATGTAATCATCTATATGACCCAACTTGGTGAAATCTTGGGTACATCATGGTGATAATTTGAGTGTATATCTAATAATCTACATATAGATAATGGTATAATGTTCCATCCCATTTGTATAAGTTGGTAGAATCCTATGAGATGGAGGACACATGATCTATATCATGCCTCCAAAACTTGATATCTAAGGAATGTATTTATGTGCCATGTATACAAAATTGTATCTATGTAGGGATGGCTTACCATGTACATGCTCCCATATTCATAATTTGAGTTTCAAACTATGTTGAAACCCTATGTAAAATCAGAAAATGTCGATCAATATCTGATAAGATCATGGAACCTTGTAAATATGAGTCAACCTATGTGTCTGAATATCTGATAAAATTTATGTATTTGAATATCTAAGTCAATATGAACCAATGTGTGTCAATCTAAACTAATATAACTCAATATATGTGTTTGAACATCTGAGAAAATATGTGTATCTAACTATTTGAGTCAATTTGAACCAATCTAAGTCAATTTGCATGTTTGAACCAATATATGTATCTAAATCACTATATATCTAGGTATCTAAATATCTGTATATCTAGGTATCTAAATCATTATATATTTGGGTATATGAATCACTACATATATGGGTATCTGAATTGGTTTGAGTAGTATAAGTATGCCCCCTTTTTGGTGAGAGAGCTAAGACTATGGTAACTTTGTCAAACCAAAAGTGACATTGGTAAACATGTTAGTGATAGTTAGCATTACTAATATGATCATAGGATTGATTATTTTAATGTTTTTAGGAGATTTATTTTGGAAATTATGATCGATATAAGCATGTTTTCTATAGTATATTTGCTAAGGAATCATAGGTTTTGTCTATTTGTGGAATCAATTTGATTGGAATAGTAGTGTAACTAGATTAGTGTGGTGGATATTTTGATCAATTTCTACACATAATAAGTGGATAAAAAATTAGAGCTATGATTCTTGAGATATTGCATTTAGAAGAATCTAGTATTAGTTGGAAAAATCTACATGCAAGGTCAACCTTAAGCAGGGGGCATTTTTAAGGTATGGGTTAAATAGGTTGGTAATTGGTTTGAGAATCATTTGACTGAAGATAATTTTTTTTTCTAAGCTTAGAAACATGTCAATTAGATGAGGAATAAATGTGACCCACTATGAGAATGTGGAATTACTCATTTAAGTTGGGGAGGAGGTTACCTTGGTAAGGAAACTATCATTTTCATTATTTTTGACATATTTATTACATTTTTCATCATTTTTAGTGAAAATTTTGTAGTTTAGGGCCCTAGTTTTGAGCACCATGCTAGTGTCCTTAGTATGGTTCTAGTGTCTGAAATGGTAGCACTACTATCCTAGGTATAACACTATTGTCTTGGGTGTTACACTAGTGTCCACTAGAGCTATTTTTTTCCAATTTTTATTTTGTTTTATGTTTGATGACTGTTACTACATGTTTATTTCTCATTTAAAAAAATTTAATGCTAGATTTGGCTATTTTTGTAGGCAAATGTGTATATGAGGGAGTGATGAAGTGTCCAGATGATGGATTGTTTATATGGACTTCCCTTGATAAATGATGAGAGGGAAGTGATCAATAGACTTGGTTTGGGCCATGTGGTATCATTTGTTTCGATGCCCTAAGATATCCATATGATGGCAACATTGTGTGAGAGTGGAATATTGATACTTTTACATTCTAGTTGCTCACTGGGGAGATCACTATGATGTTGGAGGATATTTATAAGATATTGAGATTACCCATTACTAGTCATAGGGTAGTGTTACACAAGGCTACTAGAGATAGAGCTATACATCGGGCCATGAGGTATTTCATAGCTATTCCTATGGGGACCCATTACCTAAGGAATAGTAGTGATGTCTTATCATCTTTGATTATTATGGCTAATGTTCTATGGTTGTGGAAGTTTTTGGTAGTGATACTGGCTTATTTTATTATTGTGGATAGGAGTGGGTTATCTATCTCATATAGGATATATGGTATAGTGCATGATATAGAAGATCATGGAACTTTATACTTATGGGGTCACGCTATGCTAGCCCACTTGTATCAAGATTTGTACCATTTTACTTAGGAGTTGTGCACGATTGGCATTGAGTCTTTGATAATATTGCACTATTGGGATTATGAGCATATTGTAGTGGCTAGATTGATGGGGTTTTTATGGATGGCTTGGGCTCACCCACATATGTTTGTAGAGAGATGGGATAGTATAGAACACATGAACTAGAGAAGCATGATGCATTACTAACATGTGTTTTATAGATTTATAGTTAGATACATTATTTGGAGACCCTAAAAGGGCTTTTAGGGGTGGTCTAAGGATGGTCTGAAATTGAGGTAGGTTCAAGTGAGTTGTTAGTTATATGACCATTGGGTCAATGTATTTGATAGATTTTAATATGAGTGGGTGACAAAATAGTTTTTTGTTATCCAAGATGTGCCACTAATACCTTGGGTGTGGTTGAGGAGTTCTCAGGCACCAATGAGTTTGAGTAGTAAGCCAAGACCCAAAACTACTAAGTTAGTTCTGATTATGGTGATGAAGCAAGATCTAGTGTTGGATAGACCTGATGTAGATGATGTAAGAGTGACTAGTGCCGACATCGTATGGTAGAGGCAACATGGATGGATATTATTATTTATAAGAGATGAGACTATCATGTAGGAGGTATTAGATCCATAGCCCATAAACTAGTTTAGGGTACGTTGTCATTATGTATTTGTATGCTTTGTTTAGTTTAGTGTTTGACTTATTAATAAAATATCTAATACACTATGTTGTATGTGTAGGTCCAGGATATGATGAGTAATGGGAGACTATTATTCAGTCTATGTTACAAGAGCTAACATGGCATATCCTTGTTGATGTTATGGATGATGGGATAGTGGAGAGGGCCACATGAGTTACAAGCATTCATGCACATATATTTGATCGAGTGGCCATTACCATTACGGCATATAGGTGAGCAACTATTGATAGATATGAGGCATGTGATGAGATACAAATGTGATTTATGCCCCCACCTAATGTTCTATATAGGGTAGGTGGTAGGATCATAGATTAATACATCCATATATAGTGAAAGCTTGAAAAGATGATGGTTGAGTTGGAATTACTATGGGATAGAGAGGAGATGCAGGTCTTGATTGAGATCTAGATAGGATGTGAGGTCATCTAATTTTAATGTTGTTATATCTAAGAGTGAGAGTGAGAATGGTGGCCATGGTAACCAAACTCTGATTATTGAATGATCATGTATTATTGTATTAAAACTTGTTTTGAGTCACACACACACACACATATTGACCTTTTATTATAGAGGTATTTTTTTATCTTGGCATGTTAATTTGTGGCTATATATATATATATATATATATATATATATATATATATATATGGACCTTTTATTATAGAGGTATTTATTTATCTTGGCATGTTAATTTGTGGCATTGTTTACTTGAGTAAGTATTTTGGTTTTATTTATTGCTTATGTTTTGATATATGGATGTATTTGTTTGGCTAGGGAATTGTATTTGGTTCCTCTTATGGATATGGATGCTAGATTAGATATGTATATCAGATTAGGCATGTTAGTTTTTAGATTTTAGTTGTATCATAATATAATCAAGTGTGGATCATGTGATTATGGATTGTAATATTTGAATTTGGATGACATGGTAAACAAGTGACCATACTGATCATGATGTGTAGGCATAGAAGTAGACTTTAGAACTGATACTACCTATGGTTCACTACTATTAGTTATATGTGTAGACTCTATATAAAATATCTTAATCAACTGTCATACTACAATTATGCTTTGATTTCTATTATTATTATCAAATATCTTAATTGATAGTTTAAATGAATATGTGCTCTGATCTCTATTATTGTTTCCAAATATCTTAATATGTAGTTGAATTGGATTTATGCTCTGATCTCTATGATTATGGCCAAATATATTAATCAGTAGTTTAACTTGATTTATGCTCTAATATCTATGATTTTTACCAAATATCTTAATTTGTACCTAATCTAGAGTTTTGTTTTTATCTCTTTGTTTATTTTCAAATAAATTTATCGGTGGTTAAATTGAATTTGTGCTTAGATATTTATGATTATTCATAAATATCTTAACTAGTAGTCAAACTAAAATTATGCTTTGATCTTTGTAATTGTTTCCAAATATTTTAATTGGTGGTAAAATTGAGACTAGTGGTGGGATTGGTTTCCATTTTTTTACCATGATACTATAAGTAGGTTGATCTTTGTGAACTAGATGCCATCTCTATTGAATCTATGATACATGAGATCTCACAAAATTAGGTGTCCTAGAAACCACATGGCACGTATGATGAGTAACCAATTGTTCCTTAAAAGGAACATCCTAAGATAACTCACTCATAGAGGAATGTGATCTAGGAGAGGGTGGAGAAGGATATCTTGATTCCCCTGTGTGAATGTCATCATTCTTATATCAACACAATGGTCAATATGATGTATGAGTACAAAATAATTATTGTCCCAATGTCCATTGATTCTATGATAGTTACAATATGTTTGTTTCTTGTTCTCTACAAACTATGTGCTAGATGATGTTGAATTGATGAAGGGTGATCATTCTTCTATTTAGTAATGTAATTAATATATCATGAGGCCTATCTTTGTTTGAAAAAAGTATGGCCCTAATATGGTTTTCCTATGCTTTATCCATTGTAGGATATTCTATTTAAAGTGGTTCTTTACATTTATTGAGTATCTTGATTGGTGGTTTTTATTCCACCTTTTCCTTACTCATAGGTGGATTAGGTGCTTGTACCATATTGGATGAAATTTTATCTATGGGAGATTCAAATACAAATCTAATTTTGAATCTATATCAACTAGTCCCAACTTATTATATAATGCCATAGTTATATTACATAGATGTCAAACTGATTTGGATGTCTTATATAGTAATTTTTCCTTGAGAGGGAAGATGAGACCTTAAGCAAAGATGTTTTGTACTTCTAAATATGTCACCTGATAGATCAAAAATTTAATGCATGATTTGAATCATATAATGTAATTAGTCACTATTTTTAACATACCCTAGTGTAGTGAAGGCAACCTCTCATATTTGTATTGAGGTCCCTTGTTATGTATGTAGTGTATGAGAAAGACTTCTTCTAACTCATTGTATGTATGTAGTGAACCACTAGGGAGTGAATGATGAAACCAATTTAATGCCTCACCCTCTAAAGATTTTTGAAATAATTGTAGTAGATTCAAACTACTAGTGACAAGTGCCATGGTTTTCCCATAATCTTGAAGGTGTAAGTATCGGTCTCCATTTCCATTTAACTTTGGTAATATTAGTATCTGAAACTACTTTGGTAACTTTGTAGTGTAAATTTTATGTAGATAGGGTTTCCATAAATTTCATTTGAATCAAGCTGAGAGTGGTATGCTTTATTTTCCAATGTGAGATGGTGTACTTGTTGTTCTAAAGTACCCATAACATGCATCAAGGATATTACCTCTTGTGAAGGTCTATTAACATCATTAAGGGGTTAATTTTATTATTGAATCTTATTATTAATTTTAACCATTGGTACACTACATCAGAGACCCTTTTTAGGGATAATTGGTTTGATCTCCACAACCTTTGGAGGGGTGATAGCTCAGACCTAGTGAGAGAGAAATGAGGTATCACCATTGTGGAAGTTAAGATGAGAAACATGTTCTACTATAGTAATGAGGGTTGAGTGATATTCATTGGTATCTCTTATTTTATCATTTTGAAAAAAAAAACATGCTAATGGACTAGAAGATACATTATTATCATACGAGTATAAATTTTGTAAACTATAAACATAAGTATAAGTTCATTTGTGTTTATACAAATGCATATTATCATTTGAACTATCATTTTATAACCAATCAATTTAAACATGAGAGATAGCTGAAGTAGGGAGAAGTTTATAAGGAATTGTCAAATGATGCCAAGATCAAATGAATGACAAAACTTGTATGGTGAACCTATATGGAAAACTTTCATAAAATATTAAAATCCTCAAGAGAAAGAAAATTACCTCGCCAAAGATAAGTTATAGAAAGAATTTTTGTATTGGCCATAAAATAAATAGGAAAGGTACATGTATAGATGAAAGTTTTACAAGTCCCAATAACCTCATGCATGTGGGGTAAACATTCACTAATGACCTAGAATAACCTAAGAAAGATAAAATAGACCATGTAGACAAAATTTAATGGGATAAAAGTCTACACCAATACCTCCCCTTAAGTGTAACTTAGGTGGATATAATAATTGGGTCCCATCAATGAGTTCTGATAAGGTACCCATGTACAATGTAACTCCCATAAAGTGGAGAAAGAGAGAAAAACCTTAGGAATAAAAATCCTCTTCAAAAGAGAGGAAAGAGAGAAATAGTGCATGATCTGGGATGTCAAACACAACCGAGAATACATCCACAAGTAAGAGCAATAGAGCACATAGAGAGAGGATAACTAAGAAGTATGCATAGAAGATTATGAATATGCCTACAATAGAGATTGTGAAATGATGAATATCATTGATGAGATCCTCTACCTAAAGATTCAATAATATACATATGCATAAAACAATGTTTCTTCCCTTTGATAAAGGAAGAACATGAATGGTGAACTAGAATCCTACCCATTCCATAGTAGAAGATGGAGGGAATAGTAAAAAACACTATAAGTAGGGTCTAAAATAAAAGCGTGCCTTAGGTTTGGTAAGATCATGCATAAAAATTGAATGTAATACCACTAAAGGAAACTTGTTAGAAGAAGGTGAAATGAAGAGTGGATCACCCTAGAATAGTGATTGGGTTCACCAAGTGCCTAATAGAAATATAATCAAGGATCTTTACTCTTCATTCACAGTAAGAGGGATAACTACTTTATGTAATGATGGTGAAATGGGAGTAGAGGAAACAAAGCACTACAGAATTCCCTATACATATGGAGTATACTGCCTAATGTTTGATGAGTCTTGGATCAATATTCATGCATCTTATAGTTTAGGAAGTGGACCATAGGTAGGTTGATCAAGAAATAACTACTCAATAAATGGAAGGTGACAAAGAGATGGTGGAGGTGTGTCCCCATCACTATTATAGTCATATGTGCCATAAAAAGAGTCCTCAGTCGTAAAGATGAACTTAGGATTAGAAGTGTCATTAATTATAGGTAAGTATGATGAAGAAGAATGGCATAGAACATTCACTAAGGGAATATCCATGTCAAGTGGAGAGAATGGCTCAACAACCCTCAAAATTGAAGAAGAGACTATAGATGAATCACATAGATCTGCACACTAAATATCCATAGGAGGAGAAGAGTCATCGATGCTCTCACAATGTGTACTCTTACTATAAATTATAAATTCCTCCAAAGTAACAATCTATGAAAGCTATGGAAGAACAACATCTAGAATAGGGATGGAAGAAAAATATATAGTAGGATAGATGAGGTCAGGTAGAATCTTATCTTGTATTAGTGGCTTGACCGAAGGAATAATGTTTTCCACCATGGATGTGTCATCACAAGGATTAGAAGTAGGAGGAAAGAGTACACCAGTATCTAAAGAGACAGTAGGAATTGGAGGAGGAGGTGTGATGTAAATATCAATAAGATCTCTAAAAAAAGACTAAAAGATGCTCCAAATAGTATTGGGGCACATGGTGATGTAGATCCTATGAAATGTGTAGAAGCAAGGTACCATGAACCTTATCACAAGTGTTGGGCCACTTTATGTACTTGCCATGATCAGTGAAAGCAATAGTTTTTCATATAGAAATGGTATATGATTTTTTCCCTTGTTCATGATCAAGTGTTCCATGTAGGCATACCAAAAATCATAGTTGGCCTTCCTAAGAAGAACCATTGGTGTAGAATCAACTCTTCTCATCGTATAAGTGCAAAAACACACAAAAAAATTGCAATGGTACCCTAAGAACAAGGAACACTGATGAAGAGGACATCGAGCACAATTGAGAATGTGTCAAAATGAGTCATAAGTGTTATAATCAACACAATGTAGAAAATTAGAATGTCCAGAAGAAACACCAAACAATGCAAGCACCACATACTATCTCCTCAAAATTTTCAACAATGACCCTCCCCCCCCCATAATGTTATAAATACAAGAACACTCGTATAGATGTCAAACACATCTGAGAATGCATTTTGAGTAGCAAGTGCATAAGTATAAGGAACTGGAGGGACATCAGATTTTATCAATAATGCATCCAATAGGTATGATATGTTAAAAAAAAATTAGTGAATTTATAAGGCTAAAAAATACTTCAAATGTGAAGATCATGAAAAAATAAACACTTTTGAATAAGATGACACTCAAATCTAAACTATTGATCAAAATTTATGAGTATTTTAAAAACTACTCACATGAAAAATTTGGTGGCAAATGGTTGGAAATTTTTTGATCAACTTCCCTAAAGAAATTTTATGCATCAACTTTCAAAATAAAAAATTGAGCTTCTATTGAGAAAAATTTAAGCATTTTTCAGTTGGAAGTGACCATGGGCTTAATTTTAATATGACCAAGGGCTAAGTACTAAGGGATAAGTTGGGTGCTTACCTCATGTGACCACACAATATGACCAGAGGGATAAGGGGTAGAGTGAGGGATCTCCTCCTTGATGATGTTACTCCTAAAATGTCCCCTTTTTCCAATGAATAGTGTCCCAAACCCCTATCTTAAATTTAACAGTTGCATATACATCACAAGGAGTCCTTGGGCTTAAAATTGATGCCTTGATAGACTGTCATTACATACAAAAGTGGAGATGTGTCCTTGCATGGTGGGAAGATGTCTTCCAAACTTGTGGACTATTGGAGGCACAGACACATGATGGATTGAACCACATCATTATAGATTTGATGGTTGGGTTGTCAAGCTTTGGGCCACATAATCATATAAATTTCACATCACCATGTCATTGGTGATCAGATTAGCTGGCCTTTAGCTCCATAGAGGTGTGTGTCATAGATTCTATGGTCATGAATTCACATTGGTCAAGGTTAGCCTAGTGGGCCTTGGGCTATGTGGAGGTGTGAGGCATACATCACCACATAGTGGAGGATCCAATCGATGGACCTTTGGGCCTATGAAGGCATAAAAACACACATGCACTTATGCCCACATAATCACATGAAAGATGGATTGAAAAAGTCTAAAATTATTCTAAGTCTTGAATTCTATAGAAAAGTCACCTGAACTAGCTGAAAATGGTGAAAAATATTGTAAGAAGGATTTAGATCTATAGAAAATAGTTCAACCTTTTACAAAAACTAGAAAAGACCCATTTAGTAATTTGTAAAATTTATAAAAAAACCTAGAAACCATTTTTTGATTGAAGACTCTGGTGGTATGTAAATGTGCAAAATCAAGAAAACTACCTGAAACCCTCTAGAAATGGCCAAAAAAGGCTATCATGAAACTAGGTCATGTTTATAGCTAATCCTAGGGTTTTGGCACCATCTAAATCTAATGGTGTTGTCTATTTTTAATTTGTAGACACTGAATATAAAAATTTGCATGAATTTTTGAGAAACCCCAACAAACCCTTGAAAACTAAAATCAAGAAAATACCAAGAATGTAATGAATAGATCCCACCAATATTTGAATAGAAAATGGTTATTAGAATGATTTTAATAACATGTTAGACTATGTCAATATTAACTGAATAGTGAATCTTGCACGATCAACATGTATGGAGAACCTACATAAAATCTTAAAACCCTCAAGAGAAAGAAACTTATCTCACCAAAGAGAAGTTGTAAAAATAATATTTACATTGGCCATAAAATCAATAGGAAAGGTACATTTATAGGTGAAATTTTGAAAATTCCCAATAACCTCATGTATGTGGGACAAACTTTCACTAATGACCTAGAATAACCTAAGCAAGCTAAAATAAATCATGTAGACAAAACCCATTGTGATAAAATTCTACAGCAATAGGACTATAATCAATGTATTCTTGACCAAAATCATAGTAATCATCATTATTACAAGGTTCATCAAAATCAAAGTTTAATTCACTTGTGTAGGTAAGAGTAGAATGATTTTCATTCGCATGTTTACTGAGAGAGAGAGAGAGAGAGAGAGAGAGAGAGAGAGAGAGAGAGAGAGAGAGAGAGAGAGAGAGAGAGAGAGAGAGAGAGAGAGAGAGAGAGAGAGAGAGAGAAGGCTAGCTATAGGATTGATACACTCCATGATAAGGTTGATAATGGTCATATTGGAGATAAAAATAATAATATTAGGGATGGTAAAGATCATGAAAATGATGATAAGGAGTGCCATAAGCTTGGTAAACCTCACCAACTTATGTAAAATAATACTGAACACCAAAGTTAGCCATGAAACTTAATTATGAAGCAAGAACACAAGGAATGATTATCAACAATATTAAAAAGGAATACCTAGGCTAATTAAATAGCTAATTTAATCTCTAAGTCATCATTGATGTTTAGATAGATGCCTCCAAAGGCTAATGTGTTGAAAGATAACACCAAAAATATTTCAGCTTCTTGGACTAAGAGTCCCACTAGGCATGCCAAAAACTATTGTCAATTGTATTTTCAACCTTTGAGGATATGTATCAGCTCTCCTTATCTAAGTGTCACAATTGAAACACCTATAGGATGCGGGTGAGCCCAAGTGTTTCTATTCAAATTTCACTTTCAAATTCAAAGAAGAGAAAATGAGAAACTAAAAGATGGAATGGCTTGATGTGTACCTGGATATAGTCTGCGCACCGTAATCCAAACGCTGTGAGGTCTCCTCTTTGGCTGTGGAGGAATGACACCTGCAAAGAAAGAGACTTGGACAAAGGAGGTGTTAGATAAGGAGATGGTGGGTTGCCAAGCGAAAGCTTGATCCCAGAAGTATGAAGACTTCCTTAAGGGATATCAACCCACTAGTCAATAAAAAGAAGTATCTGATAAATAGTAGAATGTTAAAAGACTGAAAGTGATAAAAGATGGAAATGAAAAGGAAGCAAAAGCTTACCTGAGAGATGCTGTCAGACTGGTCACAGTCGCCGGCGTCGGTGGTCCTACCAGCATCGGTTGTTGAGGTTTGCCGACGTTGGTTGGATAAGTAGCCGGCGTCGGTCGGGACAATGGTCTTTAGACGAGGTCTGGTCGAATTTGTGGTCCGTGGATAGGGTCTGGGCAGGCCTGGTCTGTGGACAAGGCCAAGGGAGGCTCTGGGTCTGTTTGAGTGGTCTAAGACAAAGTTTTGGGCTTGGTTGAATGGTCTGGGATCTGGGTCTGAGAGTCTGGTTGAATGGGCAGAGTGTATGGTCTAACAGAGGACAGAGGCAATAGGGAAATAGGGAAATATGGAT
Source organism: Torreya grandis (assembly GCA_037957365.1). Taxonomy (NCBI): domain Eukaryota; kingdom Viridiplantae; phylum Streptophyta; class Pinopsida; order Cupressales; family Taxaceae; genus Torreya; species Torreya grandis. The sequence goes on along the minus strand of JARHVA010006761.1, from coordinate 331,915 downwards.
TCGAGTTTGGGAATAGTTTGGTCTGGGGGGAGATAGTGCTGAATCTAATTCATAATACTTAGAAGCAAATGACTAGAAAACACAAAGAAAACATAGACAATATACATACCCATGTCTTGTTGAAGGTGTGTTGTTGCTAATGATCCCCGTACCTATTGTCGATGTAGCCTGTGTGGAGGACCTATTGCTAGTGTAGAAGTCTGATGTTGCACCTGAGGGAGAGAGTGAGAGGCTTCGCTGAGAGATTGGCAGAATGATGGATGGTCGAAGACACCAGACTCCAGATTCGTGATTAGCTCCCGAGATTCAGAGTTTGATTAGAATTTGTGATTTTTTGTGATTCGGGATTACCCAGAAATTGTGATTAGCCAAGAAAGATGTTAGACGTTGGTTTAAGTAAACTGACGTCGATGATCCCGCCAGCGTTGGCCGACATTTGACCGACATCGGCGGGTTTTGAACGGGCAAAAAGAGCCACCAAGCCCATTTTTCATCCGCCAAGTGCACTATACATTGGAGAATGTCAAAGGTTGGGCTAAATACGCACGAGAGTTGGTTAGGCGGTTAGAGAAAAGTAAGAATAGGTCTTGGGTGAGTCATAGGATGGGAATTAGTCCAAGGCGAGGTGTCCTAGGTGAGGTGTCATGGGTGATGTGTCCAAGGAGGGGGGTTAATTCAAAATAAGTTTATTATTTTAAATTAGTAATTGCATGTTTTAGAAATGGGTTAGGAATGGACCAAGGGGGGGAATGAACAAGGGTTAGACACGATTTCAGTGTCTACATTTGCCCCTTTTTGTCTTGTTGGTTGTTCTGGATGAACTGCAAGATAAAAATAGGAGTCGGTTGCCCAAGGTATGGGATGATGTAGATTGCCCCGAGGTATGGATGAGGTATTCCCCCTCAAAGAGGGAGTTGAGGGAAGGGAACCTGATGTTGGGTGCCGATTTGACAAAAGGTGGATGAGAAGGTGAGTGAGGGGTGAACGCTGCAAAAGTCATGATTGCGCGCATACCACTTCACGGGACAGGTAGGTTAAATGGTCACAGTCAAAAGGTCGAGGAGTGCCAAAATTGAAATAATCAGGCCTCAGCATTAGTCGTAGCTGATCAGGTTATTTAATCTAAGCTGTAGCTCCAAATGGTCATCATGTTCCAGGTATCCCAGGCTCAGGAAGTGCTCCCAAAAACACGAAAAAAGTCACAAGTAGGGCGGATCAACTGGCTTGCGATCCTATACTTGTGAGGGTCCAAAAATAATGTCTGTGAACAATTTTGCTATCTATTTGTGAGGTAAACATGCGTATAAATAAAACCAAGATAGAGTTGTCTCGAAAATGGTTAGGGTCTAAGGAGATATGCGTGATCTCCATGGTCGCTGGTCGGGTTGAGATATAAGTGTTCTCAAATGGGCCCCATGAGGAGTCAGAAATGACTTCGACATTGGTAGGGTTGGTTGATTGGGGCATGATTTTGGGACAATGTGATGAAAAAAAGAGGGTTGAAAGTTGCCGACGTCAGTGATAAAACCGACGTCAGAGACATAAAGGGACCGATGTCGGCAGTGTATCAGCCGACGTCGGCGGTCTAGGGCACGATGATGCCGACATCGGCAGCCTGCCAAATCTGACAAAACCAGATTGGCAGCCCACCAAAAGTCATTTGCTACTTGTGGACTAAGAGAACAAAGAGCTCTGGAGTTGATTGAGTGAAAGTGACCCAAAGCTGACCGAGGAGTGGTGCGAGGTGGCATAGGAACATTGGTGAAGAGAAGGAGTTGAGTGGACGCTACAGGGACGTGTGTGGGCCAACAGGAGCATGCAGAGGCATTGGCATGGAAGGAGATGGCAGAGGGGAGTAGAGGACCCACGGGAGGTCCACCATCAGTGGCACCCATCGTGCCACCATGCCGATGATGCCGGGATGAGGTAGGAGGGTCTCTGAACCCTATTTAATTGATTTTTGTTATGATTTAGTTTTTGAAAAGTTTTGTTGTTTTAGGTTGAAATCGAGGGGGGAGGGTAGCTAAGAAGGTGGGTGGGGAGTCTAGGGTAGCTTAGGAGTCTTTTTAGAGGGTTGTGGGGGGTGTAGGGGCTAAAAATGGGGAAGCCCTAATTTTTAGGGCTCACCCCGTTTGGCCCTAGGACCGAACCAGGTCGCCGACGTCGGCGGGTTCGCCGACGTCGGCCGACTAGCGATTGGCGTCGGTCACTAACCTACTGACGTCAGTCACTAAGTGACTGATGTCAGTTAGGTGAGTACCATTACCAGCACTCTAACCGATGTCAGAGGCTGCCTGGTCAGAAAGAGTGGTGAAAAAGGGTCAAGTCCAAAAGGTCGAAGCTACGCCAAGGGCTTCCAGGGTGTCGGGTTAGGCATAGAATGGTCAGAGTGGTTGGTAAAATAGGAAGAGGTAGGAACAATTTTAACTTGAGATTATCTGTGGATGGATGCAGGCGAGGCAAACTCTAATGCTATGGGATCGTCTCCCGACCTTGCTGATGCAGATGCACGGAGGCGTGATGGTCAAGGAAGTGGGCACAAATGAGCGCAGTGGGGCTAGGTGATCTAAGACGCTAATGCAGAGTGGCAAGGGATGTGAGCCTCATGGTGGCATTGATCGAGTGGTGGGACCATGCCACCAACACCTTCCACCTGCCCACGGGCGAGATGACGGTCACGGTCGAGGATGTGTACCAGATTTTGTGGCTATCGGTACATGGAGCTGACATCTATGCGTGCTCAAGAGAGGTGCACGATATCCACATGGTCACGCTGTTTGGGGGAGCACGTCATGGAGACAAGCTACCATTCAGCTAGTTTTTTCCTACGAGCCTTTGTATGCGGTGGATGAGGGTGCACATCGACTGGCGGTTCTGATGATGATCGGCATCACAGTCTATGCATTGCCGGATGTAGAGGGAGGCAGGTTCTCGGTGGCCATGACCGGGGTTTTGATGGACATGCTAGAGTAGCAGACAGTGTTCGCCTAGGTGCCCATATTTTTGGCCCAGGTATACAGAGAGTTATGGGGCATTAATCGACGGTGACGGTACAGTCTTTGTGTAGGCCACCTTCTGCACTACTGGGCATACGAGCATATTGTGGTTACCTGACCTCTCGGCCCTCCCAGTGGTGATCCAGGCTAGTTTCAGGGTCGGATTCAGGTGATGGCATGAGATGATGGCGTAGACGCGCGGTGGACAGAGTGGTCAAGGATATTGATCACTACCGAGGGGTACTGGAGGCCCTGACTCCAGCAGATATCGTCTGGAGACCATATTTGGTATATCCAACGTTCAGAGACCAGGGTGAGCAGTTGGTCGGGATGCAGAGGCATGCGATGGGTCAGAGGGAGGTGAGTCGGTGAGCTCGAGAGGATCCCAGCAGAGAGAGTGCGGCACCAGTATGGGCTACTACAGGATGGTACCTCCTGCATTCCCAAAGTACAGGTGGGATGACATTGAGGCACCACTCCCACTTCCAGAGGAGACAGAGGGCCCAGATTTTGAGGAGTTTACCGGTAGGACCTGGGATGGTTGACCCAGGTTATATAGAGGCCTACACGGTGTGGTGGATAGGGCAGTACACAGGCATATAGGTGGGTCCCCAGCTGAATTTGTAGGCTGTTCACGAGAGAGCAGGATACAGCCTGCGAGGAGAGGGACACTGCACGGTAGGAGAGAGACGTGGCTCAGGCCCAGGTTGCAATTTTGTAGGGACAGTTGGCAAGGGTTACAGGGCAGCTAACTGAGATGACAGGTCGAGTGGCAACATTGACAGGGTAGGTCACTCTATTATAGGGACAGCTGGCTACAGTCCAGGCACAGGCAGTGGTAGGTTAGAGGTTTGGAGGGCAGGGCCCATTGCAGCAGCCATCTCAGCAACTGGCATTTTTTATAGGGGGCCACAACAGTCAGCATCGGTACATCTAGGTCAGCCATAGCCACAGGGGTCAGGATAGGGCACAGCAGCAGAGGCAGATGGGTCCACCGCAGACTGTATCTCTAGTTAGATACAGTGATGTGCTGGATGAGATCGCTTTTTATGAGAGGGCCATCAGGGGGTTCCCTCAAATACAGTGATACTCAGAGATGAGGGCAGAGTAGAGCCGATAGAGGTCTATGTCTCGAGCGATGGCTTTTGGGTCTCGCAGATGGCACAGATGAGAGGGGTGAGAGGATACAGCATCTTCCCGGCCACCGCCACCACCACCACAGCCACAGCCTTGAGGGCAGACCTTGAGAGTTTATTTTTGATGTATATACCGGCCTACAAGCTGTTGATGCGAGATGTATGAGAGATAGACAGAGGCATAGATTTGTGCGATTGTATAAAATATTTTGATAAATATATGATGATGGCTTTGGATCATTGATGTGTTATGGATGTTGTTGAATGTTTTAATGTATGAGCATGTTTGATTATGATGATGATGTATGTTTTGATATTATGTTTATGATTATAATGTTATGATGATTAAATGTGATGATGACAATGTTATGGTGCATTGTGATAATGCTAATAATGAGAAAGGTCATGACTTTTAGATTAGATGATAATGCATAAGGATTATGTGATAGTGATATTTATGTTATGACTTGCGGATTATATGATGTTAAATTGTGTGATGATGATAATGTGTTTGTAATTAATGATTATGATGTAAATGATGAAAATGATTATGCTAAAAATTATGAAAATATGTGATTGGTTGTGATGTGATTGGCAGGTGATGAGAGAAAGAGATGGAAGAAAGTGACGAAGAGAATGGCCGAGCTAACCCCAGAAGACCCCATGTCAACTGAGTGCTACCTACATAGCCCCTGTCATTAGGGCCTCAGGCCAATGTAGTTCTCCCTAAAAGGGAGGAATGGTCAAAGGGATGGAATTGGTCTTGGTCGAGGTCAAGGTGAGGAGAAGATGATGTTACAGCCTTTTTCAAATGGTGTATTTTGTAACGTTAGTCGCGGTTCTTCATCCCTAGCAATTTTCCATATTTGTGATGGATGTATGATAAAAATGAATTGAGGTCTATTTATGCTTCAGTAAGTAATAGTTTATGCTTAACATAAATTGGGTCTGGTCGATAGTTTCCATGTGTATTGGTGTCCATAGAAACTAGTGAAAAGGACTAAGGCAATGCCTGATGTCATGATGAAAATGTTGAGGTTGGTTTGGTTTGAAAAAAGTTTGGTTGAATGTGACCAAAATAGAAAAAATAAGTGAAAGGTGAATTGCTCTTTCATTGACAAGGACCAGAAGGGATGGCATGGATAGGGGTTGTTAGAACAAAAGCCCCATTCATGCATTACATCGTGGACCAGGTGTTGTGCGAGAGAAGTAATAGAATCACTTGACGTTAAGTGAGCTCGAAGTCCCTTGAGTATGTTGGGGTGATAGGATGAATTATGTGATATGAGAGGATGGGGTAACCCTTTTTGTGGCAGGAAGAACCTTGCCCCTTTTATAGGTGACCCAAGAATGACTATAGGCATGTCCATGACTTGATAACTTGTCAGTCATTTTTTTTAAGAGAGCAGACTGATCAATGCGGGAAGTCCACATAAAGATGTCACTTGTTTGGAGGTCATGTTGTGAAGCTGATCAATGCGAGAAGCTTCAAAAATAGGTGTTTTCTGTAGCAAGATCTAGTCATAGCCATCCTTCGAGGGAGTGGTCTATATTTTTGCTTTAAATGTTTGATATGACTTGGCCTAGCTATCCTTCAAGGGATCAGTCTAGTAATACAGCAATTATGTAGCTGTCCTTCGAGGGAGCAGTCTACATTTAGAGAGTTTATGACCTTTGATATGATAGGTATTGAAATATTTTGATATATGTGGGTTGACTGAAGTTTTTAGCCATGGACGAACCTCTAGAGGTTTAAGGGTTCCCTTTTATTAGGACAAAGCATTACTGCTTGCCAAAAGGGTTGACGAATGTTGGGAAATAGGGTTGAAAGGAACAGGAATGACAATGACAAGGGGTTGCTCAAGGGATGAGCTCAAGTAAAACGTCAAGTGATCAAGTACTTGACTAATAGCGGAATGGTCAAAGATGCAAGGCATAAAAAGGGGCTCAAGGTCTGATAAATCCCTCAGCCATGCTTGTGCGTTATGATAAGGTTCGAGTCAATTGGGAGTGGACTTGCCCCATTTGCCTCTTTCCAGATTGGTCATGATGATGGGTGATGCTAGATGTGAAGTTGGTTGACATGGTCGGTGATTGGTTGAGACTGGTTGAATGTTTGATAATTGAAGTTTGGTCGAGGTTTGGTTGATGCTGGTCGGGGTCATGATAAGAAGGTTGATTGATGGTTGGTCGAGACTTGGTCGAAGTTTGGTCGAATGTCTGGTCAAAGTTGGTCGAATGTTTGGTTGATTGTTTGGTCGGGGTCATGATAAGGTTGGATTCCCCCAGTTGCTTAGGGAGAATGTTGGATAAATTGGTCAAGGTCAGTTGAGGCTTGGTGGCTAAATGGACTGTGTTGATGTTGAATAATGGGGTCAAAGGCGGCAAAGGGATCATAGTATGGTGTGGAGATCCCGATTTAGGCGATGAGGTTTGAGAGGCATGGGTCGGTGTTGATAATTTGTCGAAGAGATGGTTAAGAGGGTCCTTGATTAGAAGGGAATCCTTTCTCCGTTGTTGACGAATGATTGCTTTGAGAGTGCAACAATGCTCAGTGTCATGTCCCAGAGTGTGATGATAATGACAGAATTTAGAGTTGTCGAACCAAGATGGCCTTGATCCGAGAGTTGATGAGTGGGGTGGTGTTGAAGGTTTGCTGATAACGTGGTCGAGAAGAAGGGTGTCATTTCCCAGACATTGGTGAATGACAACCTTGAGGGCACAACAATGCTCAGTGTCGTGTCCAAGCGTGCGATGATACGCACAAATGCAAGTGTCGTCGAACTAGGGCGGTTTTGGTCCGAGAGATTGATATGGTTTAAGAGGCGGGAGACAGATGCGAAAGGACTGCAATAATTGTCGTAACAGCAAAGCATAAGAACCTGATAACGGGTCTAGATGTTTTGTCACAGTGGGGGTTGATGACTTTGGTTTGGGATGCGTAAGAGGCATAGGTTGATGGTTTGGAAGAGATATATGTCTGAGGGGTCGAGGGAGTAATGGAGGCAACTTGCCTCTGTGAAGTATGGGAGTAGGAAGAACTCCTATTAAAGTGGATGGATGCGGGCCCAAGATTGAAGGTAATGAAGAAGGTGGGGGAGGAGTCCTCCGGTGTGGTCTAGTGGCCTTCTTTGATATGGTTTGAGGGCCATTATTGCGAGAGGTGAGGTTAGATGTGGGGCGAACACCAAGAGGTTCAATCTCTTTTGGTAAGGTGGGTGCTTGTGCGGGTTTGGGCTTAGATGTGGACGGAGGTGAGTGAGATGTAACAATCTCAGGCAAAAGGCAAGAGGAAACCGTGACTGGGTCTTCTTCAGTCAAAATGGGTGGAGAGACTGGGTCTTCTCTTGGTGGAGAAGAAATAGGAGAGTGCGGTTCCTCAAGAGAGAAGGAGGCAGGGATGATGGTGCCTTCTATTTGTGCTTGAGGATTAGGCAAGGTAGGGTCTTCGGATGAAGGTAAGGCTAATGGCATTGGCATAGTCGAGTTGTCCTCTAGTATGAGAAAGGTAGATGGAGGACTAATAGGAGAAGAAAGTTCTTTATCCTGTGATGGAGGAGGTTGGTCAAGGACAAGAGGCAAAATAGTGTTGATTGTGTGAATATTATGGTCATGAGAGTCATTAGTCATGGTTTGGATGTTGTTTTGAGTAGGTGGATGGTTTGGAAATGGTTGTTTGAAGATGTCGATGTTTTGATTTGGCAGGGCATTCAGGTTATCTAAAATAAGATCCCCCTTGTCGATCATGTCTTGGATGATGTTTTTGAAGGTTCGGCAATTGTCGATGTCATGGTCGTGGATGCGATGAAAGTGACAGAAGTCAGCCTCCCTATACCATGTAGGGAGGGATTTTGAAGGGTCGAATTGATGTGGTCGGATTGGAGGGAGATTGAGGACCCCCTGCTTGAGTATTTTTTCCAAAATGGAAGCGTATGATTCTCCAAGTGGAGTGTATGAACGCTGGATGTACCGTTGTTGGAATTGTTTGGTGATGCTTGGAGATGTAGAAGGTTGAGGGTAATTAGTTGTCGTCGAAGATGGTGATCTAATGACCATAGTGTTGGCCACTCCTTTGGGTTTGGAGTTGGCAGAAGAAGAAGGTCTGGAAGAAGAATGGTCATTGGTTTTTGCGTTGGTATTACGCAATTTGACCTTATCCTCTTCAATGGCACGGAGTTCAAGCTTTCGAGCCATGGTGAAAGCTTCGTCGAAAGTGCGGAATGTCTGAATCCACAAGGTAAAAGAGATGTGCCTAACACATGCTCGAGAAAAGATCTCGATGAGCTCAGATTGAGGCAAGGAGAAGGAGAGCTGGTTAATCAAGCCTCTCCAACGGGCGACAAAATCGACTATTGATTCGTCGTCGAATTGCCTGATGGAGTAAAGGTCTGTGATTGAGACTTGTTTGGTGATGTTGATAGAAAAATGGTCGAGAAATAATTGGGCAAGTTGAATGAATGAAAAGATAGAATGTCTGGCAAGAGAGCTATACCAGTCAAGGGCGGAGCCAGAAAGGGACATAGGGAACATGCGTAAAAGTAATGCATCATCTTGGGCAATAAGATAGCAGGCATGTCTGAATGCCCGTAGATGTTGTTGCGGGTCCTCCTTACTCTGGAAGTGAGTGAATTTAGGAAACTCCCATTGGTTGGGGTATGGTCGGATAGGGATAGAAGGATGAATGGGCTCGTTGCAAATTTGCTCATACGAGAGAGCATTGCGTGAACCAGAGATAGAGGTCTTGAGACTGGAAATTTTATCCATCAGCATTTTAATGACGTCTGCTGACGGATTGGCGGATGGAGTGCCCCCTAGGTTGTAGGGTGCTTGAAAGAGGCTAGAGGAGGCATACGACGTAATTGGTTATACCAGTAAGGGGGCAATGTACAGATGACTAGTCGCAGGGACATAAGTGGAGGCCAAAAGTGGTTGAGTTATGAAGGTCGAGGGTATAAGTTGACTAGATACCACCAAAAGTGGTTGCGTGATGGCACTAGTAGAAGGATAGGTTGGCACTCCTGCATTCATGGGCGCAAGAGTGTGAGGGGTCGAGACAATCAAGTTCTGGTATGATGTAGAACTTGGTTGAATTGCGTGTGGTTGAGGGGGTAATGGAACCCTGATGGAGGTTGGTCTAAAAATGGATGGGGAGGCCAAACTTTACGTATTGGCCATGGTCGGGTAAATGGTTGAGGCAAAAGGCTGGGTAGCGGACGGTGTTAATGTCATCACCGCTTCACCCAAAAGGTCTCGCATTGGGTCTCTTGCGAGATAGCTTTGGAGGGCTGTGACGTTGAGGTCCAAGAATCTTTCAAAATCTTGGTCCCCTTCAGGTATGATGGGAGTCTGAGTCAGGGTCGGTCTTGTAGGAGTTCTTTCAGTCTCCGAGTGGAACTCCATGATAGGATTGGTTAGGGACGAGAGAGCATGGTCAAGAAGAGGGTCAGGTTCCAAAAACTGTGTGTTTTCAGTTTCAGAAACTCAGAATGAGGTTTAGACAGCCAGAAAGTTGAATTTTAAGCTTGCTATTTTTGAAAAAAAGAAAATGGACAGAAACTGACGTCGGTATAAAAACCGATGTCGGTGAAGGAGACTGCCGATGTCAGTCAAATGACTGATGCCGGTACAGAAAAGTTACCGACGTCGGTTACAGAACCGATGTTGGTTACTGTGTTTTCCAGAAACTCAAAAAAAAAAGTTTTTGGAAATGAAAAAGACGTCCTTACCAGCTCAAAAAAGACAGATAAAAATAGAAAATAAGATGATGACAGACAGATCCTAGCGTTAAATCCCTAGAAACAATTTTATTAAGATCGTGTGGCTTATGCCTTAATGTGATGTTTGAGGAGGTTGGCTTTTAGAAGGGTCCTAGAATAGGTAATCTAAAGATGGTTTCAGGTATGTTTAGGCACTCAAAAGTCTGTATTAGGTTTCGTACAGGCCTGGTGCTAAGGAGCAAGCTCCCCTCACTTCACGATTCTAGTGGTTAGCTGGTTTTGCTTAGCCAAAATATACTTTTCCTATAGTTTAGACTCTGCCAGAGAACAGAGTAGGCTTTCCCCTTGGTGATGAAATCCAAGTAGGATCACCAAGATAGGTAAGGAATCTGCTGGGGGATGAAATCCCAGTCGGGCCTTGTCTCAGGTAAGTTTGATGTTTGTTTTAGTGCAAGTGGTTTAGGTTGTGTAACATGAAGTGGACTAGATTAATTCAATATGCAGTTTGTTAATTACTAAGTGTGGACTCAAAAGATGAAAGCACAAGCAGAAATGTAATGCAATAATTTTTAAGCCCAAGTCGAAATGTTAAGTTGGAATGAAAACAAGTTTGAGAAAGGGTTGGAGGATATGATTTTGGATTAGTCTAGAAATGCAAGAAAGGAAAAGAAAAGTTCTTTTTATTCCTGCTTATGATGTCGTTTGGAAAAGAAGAACGAGGTGAAAAGGGAGAATCCTAATGCACCCTATATGAAAAAAGAAGGAAAGGAACCCAAGGAAGGCCCTAAGGGTCCCACAAGGCATGCCAGAATGTTTCTATTCAAATTTCACTTTCAAATTCAAAGAAGAGAAAATGAGAAACTAAAAGATGGAATGGCTTGATGTGTACCTGGATATAGTCTGCACACCGTAATCCAGACGCTGTGAGGTCTCCTCTTTGGCTGTGGAGGAATGACACCTACAAAGAAAGAGACTTGGACAAAGGACGTGTTAGATAAGGAGATGGTGGGTTGCCAAGCGAAAGCTTGATCCCAGAAGTATGAAGACTTCCTTAAGGGATATCAACCCACTAGTCAATAAAAAGAAGTGTCTGATAAATAGCAGAATGTTAAAAGACTGAAAGTGATAAAAGATGGAAATGAAAAGGAAGCAAAAGCTTACCTGAGAGATGCTATCGGACTGGTCACAGTCGCCGGTGTCGGTGGTCCTACCGGCGTCAGTTGTTGAGGTTTGCCAACGTCGATTAGTCTGCTGACGTCGGTTGGATAAGTAGCCGGCGTCGGTCAGGGCAATGGTCTTTGGATGAGGTTTGGTCGAATCTGTGGTTCGTGGACAGGGTCAGGGTAGGCCTGGTCTGTGGACAAGGCCAAGGGAGGCTCTGGGTCTGTTTGAGTGGTCTAAGACAAAGTTTTGGGCTTGGTTGAATGGTCTGGGATCTGGGTCTGAGAGTCTGGTTGAATGGGCAGAGTGTATGGTCTGACAGAGGATGGAGGCAATAGGGAAACAGGGAAATATGGATTCGGGTTTGGGAATAGTTTGGTCTGGGGGAGATAGTGTTGAATCTAATTCATAATACTTAGAAGCAAATGACTAGAAAACACAAAGAAAACACAGACAATATACATACCCGTGTCTTGTTGAAGGTGTGTTGCTGCTGATGATCCCCGTACCTATTGTCGATGTAGCCTGTGTGGAGGACCTGTTGCTAGTGTAGAAGTCTGATGCTGCACCTGAGGGAGAGAGTGAGAGGCTTCACTGAGAGATTGGCAGAATGACGGATGGTCGAAGACACCAGACTCCAGATTCGTGATTAGCTCCCGAGATTCAGAGTTTGATTAGAATTTGTGATTTTTTGTGATTCGGGATTACCCAGAAATTGTGATTAGCCAAGAAAGAGGTTAGACATCAGTTTAAGTAAACTGACGTCGGCGATCCCGCCGGTGTCGGCCGACATTTGACCGACATCGGCGGGTGCAGAACGCGTAAAAGGGCCAAGAAGCCCGTTCTACATCTGCCAAGTGCATAATCGGTTGGAGATTGTTGAAGGTTAGGCTAAAGACGCACGAGAGTTGGTTAGGCAGTTAGAGAGAAGTAAGAATAGGTCTTAGGTGAGTCATAGGATGGGAATTAGTCTAAGGCGAGGTGTCTTAGGCGAGGTGTCATGGGTGATGTGTCCAAGGAGGGGGGGTTAATTAAAAATAAGTTTATTATTTTAAATTAGTAATTGCATGTTTTAGAAATGGGTTAGGAATGGACCAAGGGGGGGAATGAACAAGGGTTAGACACGATTTCGGTGTCTACACCAAGAATGAGATGAATCTATAGATAGGGTTATCTCCCCTAATGTACCACTTGTAGATCACTACTACACCTAAATTTATGAGGGAAAAGAGAGATAAAACTAAAATAAAAATATCCTAAGGGAGGTGATACACCAAAATAGTTGATGAATACAAACCAGCTCTATGTTACACATGAGAACAAGGGAATAACCAAACATACACTTCTCTGATTTGCATCTTCTTACATCAATGTTACATTATGAGGTTGTGATGAATGTTTAGGCTAGGAATACTAGACAAGAGGCATAAAATGGCACTATTTGAATATAATAACTCACTCAACCTTGACACATCATAAAAAAATTCACATGTTATGTAAGAAGAAGCTTTCCAACTACAAATAGGTGAGAGAATAAAACAACAATGATAAGGAAAAAATAAGTCATCACTAAGCAAAATCAATAATCTAAGTAAAAAACACTATGAATAGTCATATAAGAGGTAAATATTAATAGTCTTATTGATAAAATGTTATGAAAATGAGTAGGTATTTTCCATACTCAGGTGGAGCATAAGTTACAAAGGCCAAAATGGCTAGTTCATATAGAACTTGAGAGAGAGAGAGAGAGAGAGAGAGAGAGAGAGAGAGAGAGAGAGAGAGAGAGAGAGAGAGAGAGAGAGAGAGAGAAGATTTTAACTTTTTACTACTATGCCATATATCATCATATGTAGGTGTAATGCAATGCATGTCCTCACTAGCTATAGGTGGAGTGCATGTATGACCATTATTTTCAATCTTGGAATAAAGGGAAGAAGAAGTAATAATCATGTTTTAGTTTGACTCATTATGACATGTAGGAGAAGAGTTAGAGATACTTTAATTATTAACATTTTTCAAAAAATCATTGTGTTGAGATTGGAATGTAAAATAAGGTGATAAAATAATTTCATCCACTTTATTTTTTGAATTAGTAAAAGGTGAAATATCATTTGTACATGCTTTTTAAAATTAAATTGAGAAGGGTAAATAAGATGCAATGCTCTTTTCTATATTTCTTGAGTCATGCAAAATTAGATTTTGTTTGTTGAACTTATAATGTTCTAATTTGAATAAAGAGGTAGAAAAAGTGGTTGAAAAGCTAGGATCACATTGGAACAAAGCACTATGAATAAGAAGTTCTTTTGGTATTATATTGTTAGTTTGATTTTAAGAATTAAGATAAGACGGAGAGGAAAGAGAAGAAGATGCATCTAAGTTATCCTCATCAACACTTTCATTATCATGTTCATAGTAATCATCGTATCCATTATTACAACAATAATCATTGTCATCATTATAAATGAAATCATTACATGTGATAATGTGCAATCTTGTAAATTTATCCATTCTTATAATTATGAGAAAATGTTCAAATATAAGGGGAAAGAGGCTTCTTGGATGTTATTTTAAACTTGCCAAATAAGAGATTGAAAACAATGAATAACATGAACATAATAGGTATAATATAATCTAATATTAATACATGTGCATATATGCAAAATATTCAGCCCAATGTATAGAAAAAATTAGAAGTTAATTTGGAACCCTAAGGGCTAATATTTGGATGTATAGGGACCTAGTATGCGGATCTAGGGTTTTTGAGGGTTTTGTAGTCAAAATTTAAATTTTATTAAATTAATGAAACCCTATTAGAGGATTGATTTGGATTAGTTAGGTTACATAAAAATCAAAATTTTATAGCCCTAATTTATTACACAAAAATGTAAAAGATAAACCTTAGGATAAAACTAGGGTTTCAAGAAATATTTGAAGTAAATTAGGTTCACCAAATGTTTTAAATATTTTAGACTTAGATATTTAAATCTTAGGTTGTTAAAGGGACTGAGTACAGGGGGTAAATTTAGACAAATATTAAAACTAGATACACATAACTAATTTACTTGAAATGTAAGCACAATGAGAAAATTAATTTATCAAGAATGAAATAAGCATTGTCATAGGTTAGGAAGGTTGGAATAGGCTTGAAGATTAGTCATGAATCTTTCATTTTGGAACTATTGTTGAAAACTACCTTTGGATAATAGCACAGTTGGTAGGATAGTGTCATTTTAGTGCTAGTGTCCAAACTTCAACGCTAATGTCCTTTTATGGAGACTCTACTTGAGACTTCTAGGGATGTTGTAAGAGGGCTTAAAATACCTATAGGTGAATTTTTGATCTCCTACCCGTTCATCCATGTCACTACTTTTCTAAATATTTTACCAAACCTAATGAACACCTGCACACATGAAATAATAATGAAATCAAATGTAAAAGGAAGATAAAAATTGGGTTGAGGGATGTTACAATTACACAATACATAATCCCTATTGTCATGAAAGTTGACTACATTAATCCCAATTATAGGGGTATCACATCTCATGTAGTTATCCCTTAAGGAATGTGCATAATCAATGTGCATGGTATATTATAGTGACTTTCACTTAGACCCTTCTTTAATCAAGCATGAAAGTCTATGTGTGATTACTAAGTAATATACAATATACTCAGCTATAATATTGATTAATTTTATGTAATTATATGCCAAAGTAGTAAGTGCTAGATGTAAAATGCCTTATGAGGCTCTTTATATAGAAGGAAATTTGATTTGAATATAAGACCCTTGCTTATTGGCTGACAAGATGTAAAGGAAAGATAAAATCATAAGAGATGGATCAAGGAAGAGTTAGGACCCAAAACATGTTGAAAAAGTGACTATTTAACATTGGTACTGAAATGGACACTAGTAAAACCCACTAGTGTCCTGAAGCATGATAGTGTCCTATGATCATAAAACTAAGCAAAATCTATTCAAAATAATCTAGGAGACCTCTAGGATTTGGATGGGGTGACATAGGACCATTGGGGGTGCAAAAAATAGGAGAAAAAAGTTTCAAGAAAGATCAAAAGACCCAAAGTGACCACACAAACAAGACTCACATTTATCACTAAGAATTTCTCAAGAAAAAGTAGCAAAAGACATAATATTTGTGTTGCTTGAACAAATTAAGATGTGTATAGTTATAAACTATGCATGTGTGTGTGTGTGTGTGTGTGTGTGTGTGTGTGTGTGTGTGTGTGTGTGTGTGTAGAGAGAGAGAGAGAGAGAGAGAGAGAGAGAGAGAGAGAGAGAGAGAGAGAGAGAGAGAGAGAGAGAGAGAGAGAGAGAGAGAGAGAGAGAGGGCGGGGGGGAGGGGGCGAGAGAGAGAGAGGGGTAGTTAGTTGGGGGAAGAGGGTAGTGTAGGTTACATATGATCGACTATCAAATTTTTATCATTTTTAGGGTCAATTTACTTATAAAGTTAATAAAAAAGTTAATATTCATTAAAAAAATATAATACATATACATAAATACGTGTGTGTGTGTGTGTAGAGAGAGAGAGAGAGAGAGAGAGAGAGAGAGGGGGGCGAGGGAGAGAGGGGTAGTTAGTTGGGGGGAAGAGGGTAGTGTAGGTTACATATGATCGACTATCAAATTTTTATCATTTTTAGGGTCAATTTACTTATAAAGTTAATAAAAAAGTTAATATTCATTAAAAAAATATAATACATATACATAAATGCATGTGTGTGTGTGTGTGTGTGTGTGCGCGCGCATGTGCGTGTGTGTGTGCGTGTGTATGCGTGTGTGCATGCATCCGTGTGTGTTACAAATTAGATGATCTTATCTAACTTTTTATTAAAGTGTTTCAAAAAATATTAAACTATAATTTTAAAAAAATGGGGTGCATGATTTGCTATCTGTTATATTTTCTTGAAAAAATAGGAATTCTTCTTCAAATATCAAATGTTTAACCTAATTACATTTGATCATTTTAATAGAAAATTAGTAGCTTAGAAACTAGACTTGAAATATTACAATCCATTTTCTTATATCATCTTCAAATTTTAAATGTAACCATTTCAAATAATTTATAAAAGTTGAAATTTATCATATTTCAGAACAAACAAATGTCTCATTTTTATGTTTATATGATTTCAATAAATTTATGGAGGATAAATTAACTTCTAAAGAGATTTGAAAAATCAAATACAAGAATTAAAATAAATACAAAATAAAAGTAAAACTAAGAGGTCATTAGTTTTTACAAATATCAAAATTAATTTTATTAATTAAAATGTTAATATTTATATGAAATAAAAATGAAAGGGCATGTTTCATGTCAATTGGTGAAAAGAGCTACTCACATGCTACATTATTCAGTAGATTTTCATCACATTTAAAGTAGAGAAGAAATTGGTGATGGGAAATTCTTTAAATTTAGGTGATTTTGTGCTTATTAGTTTCATCATGGAGTTTCTTGTTATTGGTGATCAACAATATATAATTAGAAGGTAAGTCTCAAATTATCAACGTTAAATGGTTAACAATTAGGAGATAATAAGTCTAGCCTAAGTAAATGTGAGATTCTCTTGAGTTGGTGGTTAATAAAATATTCAATTTTTTTATGAGAAAAGTTTTTAAATATTTAATAAATTGTAAAATAGATAATGATATCAAATGTTTTATAATAGATAATATGGTATCAAGAAACAAAATGTTCATTAAAATTATATAAGTGATCAAATTTACATATAGATATATAGTATAAGGAAATAATGTGAGGGATTGAAGCTATGACTAATGAGATCATTTTCATGTTGATGTTTTATCTCCATACACTCAAGCTTAAACATGGATGTTTCTCCTACCTTCCTTTTCATTGGCTAAGATAGATAGCTGGACTCATATATTATTTACCTTATATTGTAAATCAAACCTAGTATATAATATGTGCATTGCCATGTCTTTACACATTCCATCTAGTTTGTTAAAAATATTTGACATTCATTTTGAGGGGAATGATAAATAGAAATGATTCAAACTCTAGACTAAGGTTTCAATATCTCTCTTAAAGTGGCATTTTAAGGTGCTAGAGCAAGATATTAGGGTCCTATTTAGAGCATGGCTTGAAGGTATCATAGAAATATCCCAAAGCAGAAAGGAATAGTTTCAATCTATAATGGAAGAAAAAATAACACATAAAGCAAGGGTACTAAAACAAAATATAGGGATCTCAAGGCACTCTTCACATTTTAAAATTCCACTGTATAATACAATAGTCATCCTAGTGTGTGAGGGATAGTTAAAAATAAATAGAAAAGTAGAAAAACTCCTTTTGTGTTTGAAACACAAGCTAAAAAACTACTTCAATTTTTTTTTAATGAATATTTCTTAATGGGAGAACAACTTGTTATTGAAAAATACAAGCCAAGGACATACTATTTAAACAAACAGGAGATCATAGACAGACATGTAACATTATTTAGTAGAATGAATCATTCAAGCATACCTATACCAATGGATTTTCTATCAAGGAAATAAATGGTTCCTTCTTATACATACTCTAACCTCTACATTTAAGCGAGATGGTTGGAGGATATAAGGTATGTGTAACACATCTTATACGTACCCATAAGTGATAGAGCTTATACACAATAATGTCTCACCTCTATCAGATGTAACTCCCTCAGAGATAAATGCAAAACCAATTTATGTCAATGCAAAAAAATATTAGGGAATTGTAAGACATCAACAAACATGGGCTAGGGTAGAGGTTATTAACATGCGCGTGGGCGTACGCATGTGCATGCGCGCGCGCACGCGCACACACGCACACACACGCACACACACGCACACACACGCACACACACACACACACACACACACACACACACACACACACACACACACACACAGAGAGAGAGAGAGAGAGAGAGAGAGAGAGAGAGAGAGAGAGAGAGAGAGAGAGAGAGAGAGAGAGAGAGAGAGAGATGGGGGGGGTAACAAGAAAAGACATTAACATATTGAAACATAACCAACGGTTTTGTCTAAAATGGTATCAAACATATAAATAGAATCACATTCAAACCAAGAATATGATAAAAATATGTACATGTAAGATTGGTAGTAGCAAAAAAAAAATGAGAACAAAAGCATGTAATATTAAAATTATGAAAATCTAAAAAAAAAAAATAACAAAGCAATGTACTTGATGATAATGCCTTATAAATGAGATTTAATGATAAGGGGCAATACATCCCTAAAACAATCCCACTAATATGGTTATTGAAGTTGTATGCACAAAAGATAATGAGCCTTGAAGAGAGGCTATAAATTATAGAAATAAGGAAAAAATGAAAGACCTCAAATTGGAATAAGTATTGAAACCCAACCAAAAAAAATTGGAGGAATAAAATAGTGTGATAAAAGCATAAGTGGAAAGATAAAATAAACTCATATCTATGCATGAAAACATAATGGTGTGCCCTAAACAAAAGCATCCACTCGTTAACAAACTCCAATGAAGGGATATAAGGAGTGAAAAAATAGAAATAAAAAATTGTAAATGGCACACCAAAGCATGGAAGTGAAAGAGGAGGACATAATAAATCAATTATAAGAAAGTGAGATATGGGCACATGTAGTGAAAGACTTATAGGACAAATTAAAAAATTTGATAAAACAAAAAAGGTCAAAATACAAATGGTATAGGAAAGAGAATAATAAGCATTTTTAATAAACATAATCATTAAAGGAGTGAAATTTAATAGGAAAGGGAGAACACAATAAACTTAGCAAGGAAATTTCTCATAAATCAATTATAATGGAAAGGTTAAATTCAGCAAGCAAGTGAAATTAGAAAAATAAAGGAAGAAAGAAGATAAAAAATATTTGTGTCACAATGATGAACCTTGAAGAAAAATAAATGTATTAATAAATTTGTATTTTTTTAGAGGCTCACATTTCTAGTTTTTTAAAGACCCAACTCCTTTGTAATAAAAAGAGAGAAGTAAGGAATGGGCCAAAGTAAATAAAATAATAAATAAAGGAAGATGGACATACTTATACAATGGGAAAGCATGTATCTCTAACCATCTAAATTAAAATAAATAGGGATTAGGGCCTTTCAAGTGCATCTAATGTTTATATGATAGAACTCCGTATGCTACATTTGTAGAAGAGGACCCAAATTAGTACTCATAATTAGAGACAAAGACATAATCATACTTACCAAAACATGTAAGCATGAGGGGTGCAATACTTTAGATTTTTTAAGGATACAAGAAAGTAGTTGTATGAAATTAGGCATCAAAAAATGGCAAAGCACATGAAGGAGTAATTTTTTAATCAAATTAACTTGTTGCATAATTATAATAATAGTTAATAAGGATACAAACAAAAGATATATTTAGATTAGAATTATAGATAAAGATATAATAATTAGCATAAATGTTTGTTTCTTTCTTTGCAAAAAAATCAATTTTTATAATAAACTTAATTTGGATCACAATAACTCATACTCATCACTAAATATGGATAATTCATATTAAATTAAACTATGAGAGATAATATTAATGGGGAATTTTATCTTAAGCTAACATTGTAAGAAGCAACAAAAGACTATATGATGATCTTTTAAGGCTAGAAAAAGCGGAAAATCAACAATGGACTAGACTTTTGGAAGATGAACATGGAACTATCACACACTTTGCGAAAGATTTATAAAACTTGTAAAACATATCTAATTCTATCATTTAAAATGGAATGAGTAAATGGTTTAAATCAAAGAACTATACATACAAAATTCATAATAGACAGGATCATTGATTATGTTTTATATTCACAAAAATTTAAACCTAAAATTGTAGAGTTTGAAGAAGAATATTATCTCAAAGAACTTAAATTTTACCTTAACCTAACCTTTATAATGTTTCAAATGTAAAGTAATAAAGTAAAAGATGAAAAAAATGGGTCTCGTGAAAACCCACTATTTAAAGGGAATGCCCTCTTTGATGAATAAAAATTGACTCAACTTTAGGGTTACATTGAAAAATCCTTCACGAAGAAGAAGACAAAAAGTCATAAGAAACAGGTACATATCCTATTGAAATGTACAAAATTCAAGGATATCTTAGCACATTTAAAACATCTGAACTTTTAAAAAATGAATAAAAACAAATTTACAGTAAATTTAAGGTATGATGAATATCACAAGGCATAAAGAATAACATTTAAGGAGTCATTGAGTATGACAAAGGAAAATATAAAAAGTTATTAACAATTGCTGAGGACCAATAAAAAAAAATTAAGTGAGAAAAATAAGGATATGGTTGATGTATATATGGAAGCACAATTCAAAACATTATAACAAGTCAAAAGTTGGAGTATCTAAAATAATTGTATAAATATGAAAAAGAAAAAGAGACACCCCATACAATCAATGTTAAAGAACTTTTCACAATTATAAAGGAGTTGAAGCACAATATTATGTCCTAATAGGTGGCCAAATTACTCTTTATATTGGTTAAAATTCATAAAGCATGTGTTTTAGCTTACACAAAGATGTAGTGCATCCATATTTTTCTTAAAAATTTAAAGTTAAGTATTATTTAGGATGTTAAGTATTAGTTAAGTGTATATATATATATATATATATAAGATCCTAAATAATACTTAACTTTAAATTTTTAAGAAAAATATGGATGCACTACATCTTTGTGTAAGCTAAAACACATGTTTTATGAATTGTAACCAATATAAAGAGTAATTTGGCCTCCTATTAGGACATCATATATATATATATATATATATATATATATATATATATATATATATATATATATATATATATAAGATCCTAAATAATACTTAACTTACTTTAAATTTTTAAGAAAAATATGGATGCACTACATCTTTGTGTAAGCTAAAACACATGTTTTATGAATTGTAACCAACTAAATCAAGTATTTTATATGGGAGAATGGAGTGTTTATGTCTTATTTTATCAAAAATTGGGACACACTATTATGCTTTGATCCAGATGACATCCAACAAGGGAATAAATAGTTTGGAATAGGGAAGGCTTAGAACTTAGATGGTCTACAAGTAGAATATTAAAAATGGGGAGCAGTGATCCTATCACAATACATTAGAGAAATATTTAACAAGGTTATTCATAATGGAATCCCAATATAATGGACAACTAGCATAACCATTCCTATATTCTAAAATGGCGATGTTAATAACCTGTGAAACTATTAATCCATTATGGTTAATCCCCTTTTTGAAAAAAAAAATAGGAAAAATGTATAAAGTAGAATCAACGATTGAGCTGAAGTAAAAGGAAAGATATGAAAAGCGCAAATAGGTTTTAGACAAAAACATTAAAAAATAAATCATTTTGTCACACTAAAACACATAGTTGAGAATGTTTGGGATTAAAAAAATTAAAGTACACTATTATTTCATAGATTTGAAGAAATAATTTGATACAATGTCAAGGAGTAAATTATAGAGTAGAATGGAAGAACTTAAGGTCTCAATGCAATACATGGAAGCAATCCATAGACTATATGAACACATCAAGGCCATTATCAAAATGTAGGAAGGGTTTATGAGCACTTTGGAAGCAATATAGGTATCAAACAATGTTTTCATTTATCACCCACTCTAGTTAGGGTTATATATTGACAAGTTGGAAGAATGGATAAATAAATATGGGGGTAGACGAGTTCATTTGACCTAATATGTATTGAAACTCATCTTATAAGTTGAAAATCTAATTCTAATTCTACAAAAAAAATCCAAAGCTTGAAAGATCACCGACATACTCTAGAGAATTTATGTACAGAGGTGCAGATGTATGCTAACAATGACAAAAGTAATATATTGGTCTTCTCCCTTAAAATAGAAAAGGAACTTTTTCACTTCATATTTGAAGGGGAAACTACTTGAAGTGGTATCAAAATAGAAGTACCTTTGTCTATACTTCCACAACATACTCAATTGGGACACATGTAAAATGAAAAGAGTACAAGATAGATGGAAAGCTTAGTAAACACTATAAAATAGATGTAATAATATAGATTTATGGGATTAGAAGATCACCATGATCTTATTTGGGTTATTTGTCACTAAAGTATTTTTTAAGGGCTATTTTTTCAAAAAAAAATAATAAATTAGATTCATCAATCACCATTTTTTGAAAACTTGTTTCCTGGCTTTTCTTATAAAATATATACTAATTTTTTTAGATTGGTCAAAATATACATATATCACTCGTAAATTTTATGTTTTTCTTCAAGATTCACTTACAATAAAAACATTCTTATTTTTTGAATAAAAAATATTTGCCTACAATTTGATTCTTGTAAAAAAATTAGATTAATTCAATTTTTCCTTGCTTGTCACCTAGAGGTATGATATGGGTATGACATATGGGAAAAAAACACTTCAGTTTGAAAATGAAAGAAAATAGAAAGGATCTATAACCACTTAATCATAAAAGAATTTAGAATCAAGGCTTAAAACATACTCTTTTTCTTTATAGGAAACAACTATGATTACTTTATTATACTTTTTGAAAAAACTAGAAAATATGGAGAATGCGAAGTACCCTAAAGTAACAAAAGAAGAAGAGTTACATAAGAAAGAGAAAATAGATGAAGCAAAACAACAAATAGATGAATGAATGAAATATTAATATAAATGAATATTCAAACCATAATAAATAAATTAAAAAATATGTGAATGAAAAGTTTAATATGATCATGTGAAAAAAAAAACAAAGAAAGAATTACAATATTGTCTCACAAAATTGATCTCAACCTCAACCTATGAACATCATGAAGAAAAAAACATAAATACTAAAATTAAATGAAAGAAGATGATAATCATAACATAAATAAAAACTAATTCCAAAAGAATTAGATGTAAAAGAAGTAGATGAATAACCTTAAAAAAAAATGGAAACTAAAAATATATTAATTCAACACCATAAAAATAATAGAGATAATGCTTAACCTAGAACGACATATAGGGCTTAGCCTAGAATGAGATTTAGGGCAGATAGACAAAATTTTTGAATAGACACCATATATGAACAATTTGAAAAGATGAGAATTAAAATGTTGTGTACGCAAAAATAATAAATAAATTCCAACCCATGCAATATTTGAGTCAATACATATAATAACACAGATCAAGCCAGTAATCGTCTGCATTTGAGTTTCCTCTGGAACACTAATAATGTAGGTTGCTATAAATAAGGAATATCAACTCTAATCTCAAACTGTAAGGTAGGACCTTAAACAATTCCTCCCGCCAGTGTGTTGAAGAGTGAGACCTTTCAATTCTTACCAACTCTACCGTATAGAAATAGAATACAAACATAGAGAAATAAAAGCAGACGCAGAGAACCCTGAATAAGAAGAATGAGGTGGTGGATAAGTTACAGTGGCTACATTTTTAATGAAGAAAAAGGAGGGGGAATGATAGCAGGAGAGCCGAAAGTATGAAGCAGCAGCAGCATGGGTAGTTTGGAGTAAAGAGTGGAAATGATGAGTTCAGGTGGTGTGATGCAGCATGTGACGCTGTTGATGATCGGAAGCTGCCGCCTCGCCTGATGCTGATGATGGATTCAACGTCATTTCCAGCAACGACTCCCTCAATTGCTCTGCTTGAATCATTTCCTTGTCCCTCATCTACAACCATAACAACATTTGTCAGAAACGCAATTTTAAGTCCAATGACAATTTTATTGATAATTCAGCATTTCTTATAATATAATGCTTCAAGTAACAGAAACACACCTCTGCATTGAACACGTTGACAACCAAGCCTCTGAAGGAAGTGATATTGGCGTTCAAAATTTCAAGTCCTAATCTATCCATTGCTTGCATCAGTCTAACAAACCCACCAACTCGTTTCTCACTGAATATCCTCAAATTGAAAACGTGTGTATCAATCTGGCTCACCTCAATCTGCACCACCCAACAAGAAACTTCAATCATCATTCATCAAGTGAACTTTTTAATGAGGTTTGCAGGATCTGTTGGAGATATTTTAAAATACCAAAAAAAACACAGCAGCACATAACAGGGCATGAGGATATGAATGGTCTAGTTAGATTCCGTACTATACAGGTGAGTAACTATATTAAGCACGGTTTAAAACATAAAAACAATGAGCAGAGATAGCCTTGAGACACACGCCAGGTAAGCTGCCAAAAACTCGGACTTGTGTTCCATAGATTCTACTGGATCTACCATGGAAACAAATTTATTCAATATTTTACTTTAATGGGTATTTTTGGCATGAAGAAAGTGATCAAGTATTTTACCTGCATTGTATGGACCATATCTTCTGTGGACTCATTTACTGCAGGTTTAGTGACATCTACTGACTTAGCATGGGTTTCCTCGTCTATAGCCTGCCGCACACCATTTTCCAAATTTGGAGGAGACCCAGGGTTGCCCGCTTGCATGTCCATTTCGTTCAGCTCCTCTTGGAGCTCTTTGACATCTTGTTGCAGCTGCTTGATGTAATCGATAGCATCTCCTAATATGGAGGCCCTGTCCATCTGCACATTAATTCCCTTTAAACAACCAGCTATATATGATGTTACCATATTAGAAACAATTGCACGGTAATCCTAAACAAAGATAGGAGATATTCATTTCAAAAGAGAAAACCCTTGGAAACAACCAAGTCCATACAATGAAAATACTGGTAGCCCTAAGCAGAAGTTTAATTTAATATATAAATTCTTCTGAAACACCTGTTAAACGTTTCTGGCCTAAACCTCAGACCCATCATCAGGAGAAGGCATAATCAAAGCTTGAGTATCTGAGGCTTAGGCCGGAAATGTAACATCTACCATCATTTTTGTTTAAAGAAGAAAAAGATCTAGGTTTTCTAAGCATGACTGTAGTTGAAAATGACGAAAAGAATAGATTATAGAAAGTAGAGGACCTTGGTGATCTTGGGGACTAGGGCACGCAAGGCATAGAGCCTTTCATTGAGTTTTTTCCTGCGTTTTCGTTCTGCTACAAGGTTTTTGGAGAGATGCCTTCTGCCAGAACGACCGACCAATTTCTGGTCATCGACGTCGTCCTCCATCTGATCACTGCAGTCTGACGAATCTGCTCGAATAAACTCGTTCTTCACCTCTTTGTCGTGGTTTTCCTTTGAGAGTTGGGAACTGGTCCTCATGATGGGTAAGGGTAAGCTTGCAGCAGCCGCCGCCGCCTGAATATTATTATTATTGTCTAGTTGTTGTAATGGATGATCGTTGGTGGGTTTATCTGAATGATTGATGGAGTCAGCAGAGCCTTCAAAGAAATCGTTCTTGGGAGGCTTGTTTTGCAATTGTTGACCGAGAAAGTTTAGATGAATAGACAATTGAGACTCTGATAAAGCCCTGTCAGCAGCTGAGGAGTCCCAAGGTACAGAATCTGAGGCTGTTGCAACAGCAGGAAGCCAAGGCAACGTACTAGCCGTTTCGCTCACGGATCCGAACCCACCGCCTGCGGAAGCTGAAGTAGAAACGCCGAAAAAATTATTGGCATCTGCGAATATTTGGGGAAGCCACAGATCAGACTGTGTCAATACAAATTGTATCAGAGCTGCGTTCTCTGCGACCTGCGATAGTACACAACTGAATAAAGTTAAAAGGATGTATAGGAAGCACGTACTCATGTAAATGGGAAGTGGTCTGATATAGGCCTACCGGTTTGCAAACAAAGAGCTCTACAAGGCCGTTGCGGACAGGGATGAGAACTTTAGTTTGCACTGCGTCCTGACAATACAATCAAGTAAGGCTGATGAGAATAATCACAGACATAAATTATCTGTTTCTGGTTATGAATAGTAGGAGCTAACCTGTCCAGCATTTGGGTCTGCAATGTTTGGAAAGTTCATCCACCTCGGTTGCCCTGATAAGAACACCTGCCCTTGAATCCTGCAAGTGGTTAACAACATGTTAGGGTTTGTATCCTCCCACTAATAAAAAGAATAATTCGATTAGGGTTTGTATCCTCCCACTTAAAAAAGAACAATTCGATGCTAAACTGTTAGAATGCTATTATGTTTTTAAGCTTAAAAACTGCTTACTAGTTTTTGTCTTCTAGAATGCCGCCTCGTATATATAAAGATTCAGGTTCATATCTACATCTAGTGGGTCATGCGGGGTGCATACAATTGTCTAAAACATCACATTTAGATTGCAGGCAGTTTGGCTATTTAGGTCATCGAAATTACATAATTCTAAGTCGAATTGGAACTATAAGGTGCGTTTTCTATATTGGGGTTACTAGGTGGTCTTCTATACTGTAAGTTATTTTGCAGATCATGATTAAAATGTTTGACATTGTGGACCTTAAAATGATTCTATTTCTATTTTCATTTTCATGAATGCATTGCTTCATATGCTCAAAGATTTAAACCTTAAGAAAATTAAATTGAACATTTCATTGTCTCCTCACACGCAGCAAACAATTTACCAGAAAAAAACACGTTTTCCATTAAACATAAGTGACATCACCATACGATTGAAGAAGTATACGCATGCTTGGAGTATATTTCGGATTAGTAAACTTCAAATAATGTTCAACATTTACCACCTTTAAATAGATAATCACCATTTCAATATACGACAGCTACTATGATTCTAACCAGGTTTCAAGACTCAATGTTTATAACTTTGAAAGAATTCCTCATTGTAAGTGGTTAAATATAATCGAGAAAAATGGGCATTGAATTTTGGGTTCAAGGAAAGAGAAGCGACAGGGATTGAAAGCACATAAAACTTAAAGAGATGTAAACCTCCAAGAATGGGAATGGAAGTTGCAGGATAACTTGGAAGAGCAATGCTCAAAACTTACAGAGATGTAAATTTCAGAGAATTGGAATGGAAGTTAGGGGAAAATTTGGAAGAACAATGTTATGACAACAGCGGATACCAACAGACACGGAAAGAGAAGCAACTGGGATTCAAAGAACACAAAATTTACAGAGATGTAAACCTGCAAGAATGGAAGTTGCAAGACAATTTGGAAGAACAATGCTCCGAGAACAGTGGATACCAACAGACAGGCATATAGATTTATTTATTAATGGTGAAAAGATATGTCTATTGATACTTTATGGAATATTTACTTGTCAATTTACAGGTTCATTTCCAACTGTGAATATCGACTATGTTCTTTTTAGTCCGGACAAATTGTCCAAATCTGCGAATGCGCATGAGTATATTCGTCTACCTTTGTCTGGCTCTGTCCGCGGCTTGACGTGAAACTGAAGTTCATGAATTTGACGGTCAATCCCGATTCCCAACAGCGGTTTTTACCAAACTATTTGATTTAACTTCATATACCATATACGGACCCAGTTTTATATCCCCTCTGAGCTAGCCATGTGTAGCTAAACTGAACGATACGAATCAAGGAAACGGAATCCCGTGGCGTTTTCTAACTAGTTAAACCTAAAATCAGATTCTGGTTAACCTACTACAGAAAACGCCAAGTTAAATCGAGAATTAATGGCTAACGGATTGGGCGGGCGGCGACTATATTCAGTAAAATCCATTTAATCTTTAAGCTTGAATTTCAGTAGACAGTTTTAAGCATGATTCGCCGTTCGTGTTACTATCATTAGATCGTGGGATCCTGCTGAAGAAGCATAATTGGAGGGTTTGAAGTTATACCCAGCTTCTAATGGAATCGAGGAAGGAAAGTCGGCTAAGAGGTCGCATGAAGTCGTTCTGGGATGTTGAACCGTC
Organism: Torreya grandis; assembly: GCA_037957365.1. Classification (NCBI taxonomy): domain Eukaryota; kingdom Viridiplantae; phylum Streptophyta; class Pinopsida; order Cupressales; family Taxaceae; genus Torreya; species Torreya grandis. Next base: position 304,142 of record JARHVA010006761.1, on the reverse strand, counting down.
ATATCCCGGCAGCCGCATCCTTCAAAATAACGAGGTGAAAAGAAAACGTGCGACTCTGACATAGGATTTTGTAATCCTTGCCTCGATTGATCTGCCCCGCTACAACAGCAACCCAACCATTCCAGGCACCTGCAAGCATCAAATTATGCAAACAATCTTACCTCATTTCTGTCAATGAAAGGCAAACAAAATTTCAACTTTGTTTCATACCGTTGATCATCGCCGAGGTTCCAGTAGATGAGATAATCCCAGCGTTTGGTTCCAACCAGAGAACGCAGCCGTTCTTGCGGCCCCTTCGACATGTTTAATGATCCGTTCCTGCATGCCAACACAATTATTAGAAGCTCAGCCCATAAATTCAAATTGCAAACAGAGATACAAAACAATTTACCGTTTCCTTTTGTAAAACATGAGGGCAATTTCAAATTTTAGGTACTGTAATTGTGATTCAAGTTCGATAAAGAAATTTTAAAAAAAATATGGAGGATTAAATGAATTTAATGCTCCGTATCTACAGAACAAAGGGGCATATTTTCCTATTATTATTACGCCGCGTTTGCCGAAATCTGACAAACGGAAATGGGCCGGTTTTGGTAAGATGGTTTGGGCTTTCAGACGCGTCGCTTTAACCTTTTTTCTATTCTAAACGGGGTGTTTGGCCTCATCATGTACAGACAGACCACACTACAAACTGCTCAGAATTTCACGTTCTCGATTGTGCGAGAGCCAAGAAATCGAGAAGAGAATTTGCCATATCAGCCTCCATTGGGCCCACTGCAAATCGGACGGACGCCGAGGACATAAAAATGGCACATTATCGATATGAGACGGCGATATTTTTCTCCGTTCCTCTGCTGCCGCGAATCCCCACTCAGAATGGATCTGTCAGGGGAATTTTCTGTTACTGCGAGTACGCGTCAGAAGCTATGAGCCATAGCCGCAGAGGAAGCAGATGCCTTTATCTTTCCGTGCCGCCATTCTCACTGAGCTGATTATGAAAGCAATCGTTACCGGCGACGATGATCATGATCATCGTCGTCACCCCCAATCACTCTCACATTCCACATGTCGCAACACCAACACCAAAACAATAAAAAAACAAAGCACCTTACCTTTCAACTTCAAGCATCTTCTGCTACTTTTTCCTTCTCTTCTGTTCCGTTCTTCTTCCAAGCAGCAGCAATGACAGAACAGAAGAAACAACAGGAGAATGACTGGAGAGGGAAACGGGCATTATTTGTTGGAGCGTGGAAGGAGTAGGTGACAGGCAGTGAAGGTGTGAAGAGCTCGCGGGTTGGTTAGTTAACAAAAAGTCAGGGAATATTAGCGGCGAGCGGCGAGAGGCGAGAGAATGATAATTACCATGATATGATGATGTCGGCAAGGTTTGTTCGGTTTGGCTTGTGCAGTTACAACCGCGCGCGGCTAACTATTATATTCTCTCTTAATTTCTTCACCCTTGCCTTTTAATATAACAGTTTTGTTGCTAATTATTGAACGATTCTTGTTGAGCAAATAGCAAATGTACTGAGATTGTACGTCTTGTAGCGAACAATTAAAAAAGAATCGTGTGACGTGTGTACGTTGCAGGATATGTTGAAGCGCGTTGCAGATTCATAGTCGGTCACCATGTTTGTTGTTCATCATAATTTCCCTGGGATTTGATTCTCTCCAGTGTGCTTCCGCGGTAATCCATTATCAGCCTTGCAAGGTCCCTAAAACTAGCAGATTCCCCGGCCGAATGTATCTATATAATCAAATTTGTTGGAGTTAGTGATCACATTCTTAATTCAATTCTTTATTTTGCATTATTTTTTTAATTTGATTTTATCATACATATTAATATTACCATTATTATTAAAATGCACTTTCCATTTGTGGAAAAAAATAATCATATTATATAGTTAGCACCAACTACTTTACCTTTTTATATATTTTTTTGAAATTCAATTATCCTACGGGTTTTTTAAAGGTTAGTTTAATGACCAATTTTATCATGGAGATTGTGTGAGTTAATCTTTCTTCTAACAATATGTACTTTTATTTACCAAATTTTAATGTTTATAGATAATTTAAATATTAATTATATAGATAGGTGTTAGTAGCATAAAGGAATAAGGGAGGAGGGGGTGAAACGCTGTTATAGGTGAGTGGGTTGGCAATTAATTAATTAGAAATTAGAGTTATGAAAATAATTTAAATGGTGAGGTGCGGAAGAATGTAATTGACTTATTAAAATAATTTAAATGAGGAGGTGTGCAAGAATGTTATTAATAATTAACTAGCATAAATATACATTCTCTAGACACTGTATTGAATTGTAAGTATGTATTTTGCATAGATTTATGTAAGATATGTATGCTAATAAAACTAGCTGCCATTTAAAATAACAAAATATTTATAATTCATAAAAAATTTAATATAAATATTTAATACCATTTTAAAATATTTATTTATTATGATATTTGTAATTATATATATATTTGATTATTTGTATATTATTTATTTCTAAAATAAATTTATTGTTATACATATTTATAAATATAATATCTATATATTACCTATAAATCAGTTATGATTATATCCATATTATATATTTATTGATACTTTATTTTTAAAATTTTATTGTTATGATTATTTATAATATGTTACATATAATCTATATATTATCAATAATTTAGTTATGATTATTTATATATTTTTTATTTATTCATCATGATGTAATATTTTTTATGATCTACAATTTCATTATTATAATTATTTAAAAATATGATGTGGTAAAAATTATATACTACCTATAATTATTAAAAATATGGTGTAATAAAATATATATTATTTATTATCCCCTGGTAATATTTGTAATATTTTTTATGATATTTTTTTTTCAAATTTCATTTTTATGATTATTTATCAAAATATTTATAAAATTCATATATTACCTATATATTAATTCTATTATCTATTTATTAATTATTTTTACAATTTCATTGTTATAATTATTTATAAATATGATGTGGTAAAATCTATATATATTATATATAAATTATGATGTTATAATATTTTATATGATAATTTATTTTTACAATTTCATTTTTATGATTATTTATAAATATAATCTGGTTTTATATATATATATATATATATATATATATATATATATATATATATATATATATATATATATATAAAATTAATTAATGATTATGTATATATTATTTATTTATTAATTATCATGTGATGATATTTTTTTATTATAATTTATTTTTAAAATTTTATTATTATGATTATTTATATATTATTTATTTATTATCATGTGGTGATATTTTTATGATAATTTATTTTTTAAATTTTACTTATAAATTAATTATGATTATCTGTTATAATTATAATTGTTTATCTTTTATTTGTGTTATATAATTTTTTATAAATATAATGGGGCAAAATCCATATATATTAATTATTTTTATTTTTATGAATATTTATAAATATCATGTGGTAAAATCTATGTAATTTTTTTTATGAAAATTTATTTTTACAATATGATTATTTATAAATATGATGAAAAAATCTATGTTTATGATGTGTTAATATTTTTTATTATAGTTTATTTGATTAATTATTTATTTTTATAATTTCAATGTTATAATTATTTATAAATATGATGCAATAAAATCTAGGTTTATAATGTGTTAATATTTTTTATGATAATTTATTTGGTTATAAAATCTATATATTATCTATAAATTAATTATGATTATCTAATTATTTATAAATATAATGCATAAAATTTATATATTATCCATAAATTAAATATAATTGTTTATAAATATGATGTAATAAATTTAAGTAATTTATAAATTAGATATGATTATCTAATTAAAATATAAATAATTATTTAAAAATATAATATAACTAATCTATATATTATTTATAAATTAGTTATAATTATATAAATTATTTATAGATATAATAAATTAAAATTTATATATTATCCATAAATTAATTAGAAATCAATTTCATATTAAAAGAAATGAGGCAAGTTGTACATTAAAAACAGTGAGAAAAGAAGTCATCTTTAAAATATTAAATATAAAAAGTTTGTATTTTTTACTCTTAGAGAGTTCAACTTACTATTTTTTTACTCTTCTTTAATTTTTATTTCTCTATCTTATATTTTTGTTTGTTTTTTGGTTTGAATTTATTTATTTATATGTTTTTTTAATTTTTTTTAACCTTTGTATTTGTTGTTTTTTTTTTTTTGGTCAACTTTGATATAATTAAATTATTTTATTATTTATTTAATAATGTCAGCTTTCAATTAATTAATTGCTAACCCACTCATGTCATTACAACGTTTCACCCCCTCTGAATGCCATTATAGAAATTTAGAAACTGACTTTTAATTATATATGTAGATTTTTTTTTTACTTTAAACTAATAAAAAATATAATTTATTTACCATGCCGAAATATATAATAAGTGAATTATATTTGTTATTGTATAATTTTATTTACTTTAAAATAAAAGAACTTATTTATTTATTTAATATTTCTTATTGTGGTAATTTTTTTACTTTAAAATAAAAGAATTTATTTATTTATATATTTAAGTGAATTATATTTGTTATTGTGGTAATTTAATTTAATTTAAAATAAAATAAATTATTTATTTAATATTCAATAGGTGAATTATATTTATTATTATGGCAATTTTATTTATTTTAAAATAAAAAAATATTTATTTATTTTATATTTATTATTGTGATTTTTTTATTTACTTTAAAATATAAAAAATATATATGTATTTAAATTTATAATTAAGATGACATTATAAAAAAATAAAAAAAATAGAAAAAGATAGAGAGGTCCAAAATAACGTATAAAATTGTACAATATATCCAAACAAATATGGAATACAATCACAATCGTAATAAAATTTATTTGATCTACCACTTATTATATACTAGCATAGATATCTTAAATACATTTATCTAAAATATGCCAATAGATATCAATCTTGAGGTATCTATATTGTGATGTATGTTAGATAGGTACCTCAAGATTGATATCTCTCGGTGTATTTTAGATAAATATATTTAAGATATCTATGCTAGTAGCATGCATATTTAACATTAAATACCAATTAATGCATAATTTCATATTCATCCAAATAAGAAATATATATCATATTCAATGATAATTGAAGAAAATAATTTAATATATATATCGAAATGTGAAAATAAATATAATATATGTGATATTAAACATGTAACATTATTATAGCTCTAAGGACTTGAGTAAAATTATTTTACATGTGAGATGGTCACAAATGTTAACCCTGGTCTTTTTGTATACCCTCTATCAATTATTACTTTAGAAAGAGTCAATCCTTGTGATTTATGTATGGATAATCCCCAAGCCAGTCTTAAAGGTAGTTGTCATGTTTGTCCCCTTTGTATTGGTATAATTGGAATTGTGTGTGGAGTTGCATCTACAAATGACATTCAAGATTAATTATCAAATTCTACTAGAACATATGTAAGTGGATCTGGTGAGGAAGTTCCAAGGTTGTATACTATACTTCAAATATATCCTAGAGATCTATTTATAAGTCCTACTTCTATCCATAGATTAGAGGTTAATATAACCCCTACATCCTTAGATATTAACAACTCCACATCTGATTTATTATTCTGACCTCTTGATAGATTGGTACTACTTATTCTAGTAGTAATGCTCCATGTAATCGATCCTTTTAATGATTTTAATTTCATTTTGTTGTGATTTTTCACATTATCATTTGTTGTAAATAAATGAATAGAATTGTCAAAATCTTCCCTGATGCTTGGGTGTAATACACTATTTATCCTTGACATCAATAGTTTCCAATCATCAATAGTCGAATGTGCATCTCTATGATTTTTGAGCAAATGTCGAAACCTTTTTTGGTCATCACTTTCCATGCATGTTACTATTGTATGGTACTTTATCACTCACAGGAGGTTGCTGACCCAAATATCTTAATAGAATTATTGATCTACCTTCACAAATTATATTTGCATTTTTTGGAAATGCTTGACAAAGTCGTGCATCTATGTTCTGTAACATTTTTCTCTAATGAAACTCATTTCATCAATCAATATGTATTTTATATGCCACATTTCTTCTTGAAAACTTATGAATCTTGTTCCTTCTAATTCTAAAAAGGCTACGATTGGGATTCATAGTGTTGAGTGAATTGTCAAAGCACCAATATTAAATGTTACAACTCTAGTTGGTGTAAGTAATATAAGTGGAGAACATTGCATAGTTGATTATTCATTTTCAAAAGCTTCACCAATGGCACCAATTAGATGTGATTTTCTTATTCCTAATGTTCCTTGAATTATCATGCATAGTGGTACGATATTATGAGTTTGAAAAAAATGTCTCATGATTATATCAAGTACCTTTTTATTTGGCACCTAAGGTTCCATATGAAATATTAATTTTTATATCATCCGATATGAGTAACCCATTATCTTTCATTATCCTTATGAAATTTATAGCTGAAGTTGTGTATTCTTCTCCTTTATATTCTTGATTCCATGGTGTTTGTCTATCAAGATCTCTTCTTCCCAACATATCTAATTCTGATACTTCCATAATTAGCCCACGATGTAGCCTTGATATGATTTCTCACTCATGTTTCATTATATTTTGAAGAACGGATTGAACATCATCATATTCAACATCACTTTGATTTTTATGGTCATCTGACATAGTCCTCTACTCCACATGCCAAGGATTATAATTCAATGATTAATAGTTTGATATTATTATATCACCATCAAGTCCGATATCTCTTTTTTATATTATGAAATGGCTTGTAAAGCAATAACTCAGACCAACATAAATCAACCCATTTTTTTGATTATCAACTGACACTATAGTAAACCTTGGGAACACTTTCATAATAGTTGTCACACTCTTGACCTCCTATTTATTATCTCACCTTCGCTTGGGATTATATGACCATGATCTAGTTGTCTCTATACGTGAAAAACTTTACATTTCATAAGGTCTGTTCATGTATCCATCAATGAAAACTTTGAAAGGTTTATCATTTTTTGGTTCTTTAGTATGTGTCATCAGTTTGAAAACTTCACTTAATGAATTTTATTAATTATATTTATAAAGTGGACTATGAAAATAAAAATTAAATTTCATTATAGCACACTTAAAAATTATATCGGTAACAACTTATTTTTGAATGAAACACTTTTCTAAATTTATCAAAAAGGGTCCTTCATTACTTAAATTTAACAACCATTTATATATTTATCCACATAAAAAATATAATTATTTAAGATATAACTATTTAAGGAATGTAACTAATCAATTAACTATTTAAGGAATGTAACTAACCAATTAACTATTTAAGATGTATTTTGATTCATTATCTAATCTCTCTCTCTCTCTCTCTCTCTCTCTCTCTCTCTCTCTCTCTCTCTCTCTCTCTCTCTCTCTCTCTCTCTCTCTCTCTCTCTCTCTAACCAAAAAAAATCAAAATTATTTTTCATTATATCACAATACATAGAAATACTAGGGCACATAGGAATGGTGGCGTAATAATATAACTTGGAGGAGGATAAGGTTTTTGATGGAACTAGGTCTGCTTTGCTATTTTTTATTTTATGTTTTTAATTATATATATATATATATATATATATATATATATATATATATATATATATATATATATATATTCAAATAATGTATTTGTTAATTATATGTTTTTTGGTCGGCTAATTTTTATTTTATTTTATTATTATGTCAGCTTAACAAAAATAAAAATGAATAACTCACACCATTACACTCTTGACTACCATTTTAGGTTACGCCTCTCGATGTAATATATATCTTTCAATAAAAAAACTAAAGGAAAATATTTTAACATATAAATATATTAATTTATAAATTTTTATATAAAAAAGTAATTGATAGTTGTTGGTATTTGTCTTCTTTTAATTTTATTATATATTAGACATTCAAGAATGAAATGATTTATCTATACTTTGATGATAAAAATATGCATAGTCATCAAGTTTTGTTTTTTTTTGAATTTAGAAAGATCATTAGATTTTAAAATCTAAGAATAGTCTCCCACTATCTCGTTAAACCAAGGATTACAAGGGGTTCAAGTTTCATACTACTTTTGTAAAGTTGGTGCCTAGGTTTCATACCATCTTTGTATAGCTGATGAATACTTAAGAACATTGGTCTCAAAGATGTTGGTTAGACTACTCCAACAACATGCAAGAACTCCTATTAAATTAATCACATCATAAGCAGACAAGCCAATGGGGATTGAACCTAAAACCTCATCTCAGTAAATGTTTTGACTTTACCAATTAGCCTAGACCCCATTGGCCATGCATAGTAATCAAGTTAAATGAATGGTATACTTAGTAAATAAAAATATGTATGGTTATAAAGATAAAGAAATGTTACACTTAGCAAGTTATGTTAGACAATATTGAACTAACTAAAAATATTTTGTAGTGTTTATTTCTTGACAACTAAATGAATCTTAAGTAATAATCGATGCAATGAAATTAACCCATTGATTAAAATCTAATTCATTTAGTAATCAACTGATAAACCAAACATGAATACACTTATAACCACTATTATTTATAATTTTCAAAATAATATACAAATTACACAACTAATATTATGTTGACTATCCATCTAAGAATAAATAAAATTATAATACAATGTCAAATATATAATATAATGAGTGCAATAGTGTAAATGATTTACTCAAATAAATATATGATCCATAACATACCCTAAGTAGAATTATAAATGGTTGTATCAGTTGATAGAGGGAAAGCATCATCTGAATGCTTTACCTCTAACCATAGACCAATGGTCTCCCACATAACTCCCCATTAAGAGTGGCCCTACCCTTTATGAAGGGGAAGATAAGAATAGTGTGGATATCAAGAAATCAACTGGAACTTGTGTGTGTACTATCACTATTACATGCAACAATCAAATAGACCATAGAATCTATTCTTTTATCTAAATAATATCAATAGATACATGTAAACTAAAAATACAGTGAAATGACAATGTCTCAGTTATAACTTACTTTGGCCAAAGTTTTCATTATAGATTTCAAAGTTAAAATTTTGACACATTTTTATTCCCACAAAAATTTCTACTACATAATCATGACTATCACATGATAACAAGGGATATGTATATGTGTTACCCATTGGCATACTCATATAACTATCTCATGTTATCTAAATATAGTCTCTATATATAAATATTCATAAATAGAATAGTACTACTTCAATATGAAATAAATGATGTAAGCAAACATCACTCATGAATCCAACTGATTCTAATCACTTAAACATTAAGATGGTAACATAGAATTAACAAATTCCTATATTCCATACTAGATATGTTCATCTAAATAGAACAAGAATCAATTTTTCTATGCATTGATTTCTAAAATATCTTTCTAACATTAATCTTTTTTCAGCAAGTGTGTATAAGTGATAACAATATATAGTCAACTTGAAAACCTTTGAATTACATTTTACCTTATAAAAGAGTGTTTCAATAAAAAAAGAGGGTCATATCATAATATATTCACAAACTAATTATACTTATGACACAATTAGTCCTAATTTTTTAAATTAGCCATCATACCCATTATGGAAACCTGAGTATGATCATATAGTATACTAAATCTACTCCATACATTTATTATTGATCAACAACTTAAAATCAACATTTCCACTTCTTTTTTAAGCACTTAGATTTACTATGAATGATAATCATTTAAAATTTCCATAGAATTCCATATAACTCCTTTGGATGTGTAAAAATTTAAAATTTTGAATAGACATATTAACATTTATATTTTCTGCCTGTATGCTACCTAACATCTATGGTCCTCATATAGGCAACTAGTAATCTATAACTTAGCTCAAATACCATAAATAAAAGGTAAGTCTAAATTTAGATATAATACTCCAACTTATATAAATGATTATATATGCTTTCCTTCTCTAAGCATATAATTGGAAATAATATTTCAAATTTATATTATAAGTATAAATGTTTACTCCTAAATTCTCATACAAATACATATTTATCAACCAGTTGTACAACTTCCATAAAAGCCTACAACTGGTTATACCATGGTTCTTGACATATTTATGAATGAGAATAGCATTTCTAAACACACTAAAATCCTTTGTAAGTATTCTATTATACCTAAAAATTTATAATTCACATCTCACTTTTATTCTCATCATTTAACGTAGAAAAAGAGGCCAAACTTATGGAGGCCATAACTTATGATCCATAGCTTTGTTTGATCCCATCTTCATGCCAAAATGACTTCCTTAAAAATTCAAGTGCATCCATAATTGACCCTATCTAGTTATGAAAATTTTTGATATTTTTTGAAGGTCATATGTGGCCATCTGAGGGTCTAAATATGCAGTTTAATATTTTTTTGATATATATATATATATATATATATATTGTGTATTTTATAACTAGACATAAACTTTAGTTTATATTCATGTTATTAGTTAATTTTAATGTTTAGTTAATTTTTTATATTTTTAGATCTATGCACACTTGTAAGTGAAACTTATTAAAAATAATAGGTTGAGTTTTATTATTTTTTAGAGTTCTAAATTTTGCATGTCAGCTCCAATTCTGAGTTAAGGCATATTTATACATAATTTATAATTATTTGAATCATTCAATATGAATCAACATAAGTTATTATTTCATAATCTATGCCTAGTGGTATTTTATTATTTTGATAGTGATTAGATTTATTATTTGGTATCAAATCAAGTTCAAATATTATAAAGCTAAGAGACAGTGAGAATACGATGAGGTATCACTCAGATGAACTAAACTATGTAAAAACTATATAGGCTTGAGTAGAATAATTAACTGATATTATTATGAATCAAAGATAAAGGAGATCAAAATATGATGTAGAGGATGACACAAATCATGAAGAATAAATTACATAAGAGGAGAAGTAATAGGAATAACCACCATTAATGGAAGAGAGGATGGTTAGAGATTAAGAAGAAAAGAATTAAAGAATCAAGGTTGATGTTCCAGATTATTGAGGAAGTTTAAAACTAGGGGAGTTGAAAGGTTAGATTAACATCATGGAGGATTTTTTTGAATGGAGAACTATAAGAGAAGAAAAGAAGGTGGAGTTTGCATGTACAAAATTAAAGGGTCATGTAATGATTTTGTGGGATCACATGTAGAAAGAAAGATAGAGAAAAGGTAAAGATAAGATCAACTCTTTGAAAAATATGGAAAAATAGATAAGGGAAAAAATTCTTCCTATGGATTATGAATAAACCCTATACAGAAGATTCTAAAATTTGATGTAGAAGGATCATAGTATACAAGAGCATATAGATGAGTTTTACAATCTTACCATATGAGTGGACCATGATGAAATAGAAAAATAGATGGTCATAATTTATGAAAATGGTTTGATGTTTTATATTCAAGATGAATCAAGCATGCATATAATACTTTGCATGGAGGAAACTTATCAATTAGTTTTGAAGGTAGAAGAAAATCAAAATAGATAAAATGTCACAAGAACATCTACTGGGCTAAGAAGAGCACAATCCCATCCAATAAGGGGATAAAGTGGATTTAATACAAATAGAGGTGGGTTTGATACCACTAGATGAGAATCATCATGTGGTGTAGAAATAAAATAAGATAATAGACAAGGGTTTCAATACCAACAAAGAGGAAGAGGATTTTAGAGAGGAGAAAGCTATGGTGGTGGTAGAGGATGGCTTCCAAATCAATACAAATCTTATGTTTGTTATAGATGCAAAGAAGAAGGCCATAGAGAAATTGAGTGTCCATACTACCAAGATCAAGAAAGGAGGCAAGAGGATTTCCCAAGAGTAAATTTAGTTTAAGCTAAAATAGAAGAGCAAAATACTGAAAGTATCTATAGAAAATATTAGAGAAAATATCATGATGAGAAGAATAATGATTTTTCCAAGGAAAGAACATGTGTAAAATAAAGAAGGTAGTGATATATGGATACAAATGAATATCTTTTAAACAAGGTGTACTTTAGGAGGTATGATATACAAAGTATAGATGGTGAAAGTTGTAAAACTATGGTTTGTAAGGACATGATTGAGAAATTAGGTTTGCAATGTGAAAAAAATCATAATCCTTATCAGATTTCATGGTTTAAGAATGTGAATGAAGTTATAGTTCATAAAAGGTACTTAATCAAGTTTTATAAAGGTAAAACTTACAAGGATGAAACATGGTGTGATGTTATACTAATAGATGCATGCCATGTGTTACTGGGAAGGCTATGGCAATTTGATAGAAAAATAATTCATGATGGAGAAAATAACATATATAGTTTCTGGAAAGGTAATATGAAGGTAGTTTTTTAATCTTTTAAAGAAGATGTGCAAGTTAAAATCATGTTGACTACAAAATAATTTATTAAAGACATGAAGATGATAGGTTATTTTTATGCATTAATAGTGAAGGAAGAAGACACATAAGTGGTGCAAACACCAACAAAAACAACAATAGTGCTGAAATAATATGCATATATTATATTTGATGAATTACTAGATGGTTTACCACCAAAGATAGATATTAAGAATAATATTGATTTGATTCTAGGATCAGCTCTACCCAATCAAGTAGCTTATATGATGAATCCAATAGAATATGCATAATTGAATAAATATATTACTGAATTGGTGAAGAAGAGGGTAGTAAGGGAGAGCATGAGTCCTTGTGCAACACCAACATTGCTAACTCCAAAGAAAGATGGAGGGTAGAGGATGTGTGTCGATAGTAGATCAATCCATAAAATTACAATCAAGTAAAGTTTCATGTACCTTATTTAGATGATATGATGGATGTTCTTGAAGAGAAGAATATTTTACCAAGATTGATTTAAGGATTGGATACTATCAAATTCAGATTCATGAAGGAGATGAATAGAAAATAATATTCAAGACTAAATATGGTTTATATGAATGGATGGTGATGTCATTCAGATTATCTAATGCACCAACACATTTATGAAGGTGATGAACATGGTGATAAAAGAATATAGTGGTAAGTTTATGGTGGTTTATTTTAATGATATTTATTAAGACTAAAGAAGAAAACTTACATCATTTTAGAATGGTATTAAAATTGTTAATAAAAGATAAGATCTATGCAAATTTGAAGAAGTGTAGATTTACGGAGAATAGTTTGGTACTTTTATGATTTGTAGTTTTAGTAGATGGTGTAAGAATGGATGAAAAAAAATTAAAGACAATTAATGAGTGGCCTATTCAAAAGAGCATCACAAAGGTAAGAATTTTCCATGGTTTAATAACTTTTACATAAAGTTAATTAAGAATTTTAGTAGTCTTGTTGCACCAATAACAAATTGTATAAGAGAAAAAGAATTTTCATGGACAATGGCATAAATAAAAATCTTTAAGTTGTTGAAGAATAAAATTACATAAAAACTTATTTTAGCATTACTATATTTTGAAAAAGTGTTTGAAGTTGATTATGATGCTTCATTTATGGGAATTGGTGTTGTGTTGAGTCAAGAAGAAAATCCAATAACATATTTTAGTGAGAAACTAAATGAGGTAAGAACAATGTATTCTATGTATGATGTTGAATTTTATGCCATTATATAAGCATTAAGACATTGGATGCATTATGTGGTGTCTAAGGAGTTTATCCTATTTACTAGTCATAAGGCCTTGATATATGTGAACACTCAAAAGAAGTTAAATTGTAGGCATAAAAAAGTGAGTGTCTTTCTTGCAAGGTTATACTTTTGTGTTGAAGCATAAATTAGGAAAATAGAATTAGTTAACTAATGCTTTGAACAAGCGAGTGGGGTTGATAACTACTATGGTGAGTGAAGTACTTAGATTTGAATTTATTAAGGAAGTATATGATATTGATCCATATTTTAGCAAGATATTTGAGTAATGCAGGAATCCATTAACAAGTGAGATAAGTATTATTTATGATGAGTACTTTATGCAGGATGGTTATCTCTTTGAAGGGAAATAATTATGTATTCCAATTGGTTCTCTAAGAGACAATATTATAAGAGAATTGCATAATGGTCATTTGGTTATACATTTTGGTAAGACAAAGACATTAGATTTGGTGGATGAGAAGCACTTTTGGCCAAATATGAAAAGAGAAGTGACAAGATATGTTTCAAGGTACATGATATATCAGATGGTAAAAAGACATGCACAAAATATAGGGCTATACATGCCATTACTAGTTCTAAGAGGACCATGGACAAATTTAAGTATGGATTTTGTGTTGGGATTAATAAACACATAGAGAGGTATTGAATTATTTATTATTGTTATAGACATGTTTTCTAAAATAGTTCATTTTATTGCATGTAATAAAACCAATGATGTTGTTAGAGTTGCAAAACTATTTTTAAGGATATTATGAGATTACATGGTGTTCAAAAAACCATTACATCATATAGGGACATGAAATTTATAAATCATTTTGATGGAATTTATAGAGGAATATGAGGACTACGATACAATTCAGTAGTGCATACCACCCCCAAATAGATGGACAAATAGAAGTTATAAACATGAGCTTGGAAAATTTATTGAGATGCATAGTTGGAGAGAAGCCTAAGCAATGGGACTTGGCTTTACCACAAGTCAAGTTTTCATATAATAGTTTAGTAAATGGATCGATATAAAAAACAACATTTTAGATTATCTATGGGAGAATCCTTTGAACTTGTTTTAGATTTGGTACAATTACCAATTGCATAATGAGTTAGTGATGATGTAGAAGCATTTGCAGAGCATATACAATAATTTTAAGAAGAAGTAAGAAGAAAATTATAAAAAAATTAATGAAAAGTATAAAGTAGCAACATATGTCAGAAGAAGGTCAAAAATATTTGAATAAGGGTTTTTAATGATGGTTTAATTGAGGAAAGAGAGATTTACGAAAGACACATAAACAAATTGAAGTACAAAAAAATTAGACCATGTAGAATTGTGAAGAACATCAATGATAATTCTTACGAGGTGAGGTTACCACATAATTTTGATATCTCTCTAGTATTTAATGTTTTAGATTTATATTATTTCCATGGATAATATGTTGAAGGTGAAAAACATGAAGAAGTAGATTGGAAACAATAGGTGTCAAAGAAAAAGAAAGAAAAGGTATGCATATTCTAGATAAGAAGACAATAAACACAAGAAATGAGAGTTATGATAGGTATTTAGTAAAGTGGAAAAGATTACAACAAGAAGAAAATAATTAGATTATAAAATGACAGCTAAAAAATATTGATAAGAACAAATGGCAGCAATACAATTAGAGTAGAAAAATGAGAATGATGTTAAAAAAGAAACCAAACTTCTAGATATCATAATTTTTGATCCATAGCTCCGTTTGAGCCTATATTCATGCCAAAATAGCTATCTCAAAATTATCAATGTGTCCATAACCTAGCTTATCCATTTATGGATGTTTTCAATATTTTTTAGAGGCCATACATGACCATCTAAAGGTCTGAAAATGTACTTTAATATTTTTTTGGGTATTTTTCTATTTTTAGAAATTGTATATTTTTGTAACTGGAATTGAAATTTAATTGATATTCATTTGATAGGTTATTTTTAGTGTTTAGTTTATTTTTGTATATTTTTATAGCCACGTGCACATTCATGGGAAACTTACTAAAAATAGTAGCTATTAAAAATAGAAGGTCAAGTTTTATTATTTTTTAGTGTTCTAAATTTTTCATGTCAACTCTAATTCTGAGTTGAAGTTTATTTATGCATGGTTTTTAATTATTTGAAACATTCAATATTAATCAATACAAGTTATTGTTTTAAAATCTATGCCTATTCATCTTTTCTATCTTCATAGTCTTCAAGTTCATTATAATTACTTGTGGGTGGGTCTATTTAGGGTTTATAACTTTCCAAATACTAGGCAATGACATAAATTAGATGTTCCTTAAATTCATTCTTAAAAAATATATTCAAACAAACATTTAATACAGGTATTAAAACCCTTCAAATTTAAATCCCCAAATTGGTAATGGATTGAGTAATTTGAAGGAGAAATCATTTAATATGATACTAGTTAATAGCCATGAAACTCACATACAAATCTCAAAAACAATGATATGATATCTTTATTGACTGTATGTCAAGACTTAGTTCTACAGGTTTGAGGATGGAATCAAATTCCATCCTCAAGCCTATAGATCTGAAATCATATTGTTTTCTAATAATGGTTTTATCAATTCATTATTGCATATAATTAATGCATGCAATAAAACCTATAACAAAAATCCCATACCATTTCCTTATAATTTTTGACAAATATTAAGGAAAATTGACATGATTATTTGAAGTTTGTAGTCCAAAAGTGTGGAAGAACGAATCTTCTCCTCTTCCCCAGCTCTTGAATCTTTATTCTTTTTCATAATCTACTATGATGATCTATTTTATCCCTTTTCCTTCATTCTTATTTATTTAAAACCTATTCATGCATGTCTTGAATGATCTCTAAAATTACCTACTATTCTATGAGTTGTTCAACATGAAATTCACCTAATTAATGTTCCACTCCATTTGTTCTTCAATTAAACTCATAGTTAGAGCTCCATTACCAAGCATGGTGGCCAAATAGCTCATCATCATTTATTTGGGTGAGGTCAAACCTCCACCATCACATAAATAATCAATGAAAACCCTAAATTTATTCCCATTTACCTTTTGTCATTTGAAAAATAGAACTTCATAATGATGGTGACTCGAAACATCCAAAACAAAGCCCAAATTTTATCTATTTACTTAAATTTACAGATAGCTCATTATGGATAAAGATATAAAGTGCTAATTTGAACTCAAATGTTTTGGGTAATCTTCCCCCTTTTTCCCCTAATGCACTTTCCTCGAGGTCAAAGATGTTCAAATCAAGTTAACTAAGCAATCTAACAAAACAAGTTACACCTAAACTATCAATACCTAGAGATACAATCATATTTAAAAAGATATAAAAGAATGAGATAAATAAAGCAACCTATCATAACCAAGTTATATCACAGAAGTATAATGTAACTAGTCAAACGAGATATGTATTTAAATCAATCAGATTAATGCACTCAAATTATACCATATATAATGTAGTGAAAAACACCATAGTAAAATAGAGGATTAACATAGATATGCAAATCATGATTCAAAATATAATCAAAGCAACAATATTTATAACAAAAAGTGCAAGTATCATTTATTTTATTCAAAGAACTATATGTGGTGTGTGTACTCATTCGACATAACTTTCTCTCTACCCTCATTGTTGGTATCTGCATTCCCCTATTCCATTAAACTCTCCCTCAAACTCTTTGTGAGGTCAGAACAACACTGCATCTACCTTGTCAATCAAATTGGTAGTTAGTTCAAACTCAAAATAATCATTAATATGTAACCATAATAAACTACTATATACAAATAATCTGTAAAATCATGATTACAAAACATAATAAAATATATACAATAACTATTTAGATCTAAATACTAATCATGAAATAAATAATATGTCTATCAACCAAACAACATATACAAATTTAACTCAAAAATAAATATTAGATCTACTAATCATTAACTACTTGAGCCACTAATTAATGCTTTAAATAGTTTGTAGAGGAAACTAGATGTGACAGGTTAGGGAAAACTCTAAATCTTCAAATATAAATATTTAGGAATAATATAATTAAATATACAAGTTACATTACCGAGTCTATTCAATTAACCAAATTGAACATTCCAAATATTTCATAAACCTCACTTTGATATAAAAATATTGTAGAAATATGAAAATTAATAAAATTATACTAAAGAATCACTTTCAACACCAAATTTATTTTCCATCCTATGGATGAAAATAAAATATCTTTGCAATCTCTTGCATGCATTTAAGTGCCCAAAAATTAGATTTTGATACTAGAAATAGATCAAAAATTAAATTTGTTGATGCAACATTTGAATATTTTCCTTTCACTGTTCATATATCACAATACATAATAGTGTTGTTTTGATTACCATTCATAATCTTCATTACCTAAAAAAAAATCATTTTAATTATTAAAAAAATCATATTAAAATTAATAAAAAAATATCTTTTAATTAAATAATTTTTATTTTAATGATTATTTTTTATTTTATTTTTGTTATATCTAAATAATCTTATTGATATTAAAAAATATGTTGTTTGTAATTTTTTAATGTAACATTATTTAAATTATATTATAAATTAGATTCTAATCTTATAACATTTTAATTTGAAAAATTCTTAATTATTAAAAATAAATTAAACAAAATAAAATCATATGGAAAAATATGATCCATATTTTGAATAAAAGGGGGGGGGGGAAAAAAGGGAAAAACAAAAACAAAACAAACACATTATATAAAAAAAATAGTGTCAAAGAAACAACACCATGGGTGATGGTGAAGGACACATTTAGGAATTTCGATGTAAAGCCTATATTTTAAAATATTAAAACCCATTACACACTAATGTCACCTTTTATGTGATGGCATGCGAAGACCCATTAATGTCACCTTTTATTGACCTCTTTTACATTACTTTCCATGGGAGGTTGTCCTCGACAAGCATTTTTTTTCTCAAACAACTATATGTTGAGTTATATTTATGATTGACTATATATTATACAATCATTCCATGTTTATATGGACCTGGTAAGGGCCAATCATGTGATAAATTTAAACCGTCTAACCAATCTTCTTGAGGAAAATGTTCAATGCAAACCCAGAGACTTTCACTTAAGATTTTGAGGTTGATACCAAGCCTACTCTTGTAGAAAATAATGTTGTTATTTTGGAGAGCATGGCCACTTAAGTTCATGTTACATATTTGGATATGTTGTGTTTTTTTCAGATATATATTATACTAGCTTACAATCCACTCTATTAACAATAGTATGACGTAATGGTTCATTAGTGATGGATGTTTAGTTCTTGATGGTGTAGATCATTTTTATGATTTTTCATTTTTTTATTTTATGCTTTAAAATTTGATTATAGGCTATATGAGGATACCATATCTTTTTAGTATGGAGTGCGACATTCACTTTTTTGGGTTACAGGAATTTGTTGGGTGAAAGATAAAAATAATACGTGGAGATTGGCATACTATTAATTATGAGAACCATTTTACAATTACATTTTTAGAGGCACATGTTCTTGATGCGTATGATTTTGTAGCTTATTTTTTTAGGCATGTGATAGCAATGCACTTGTTGGATTAGGGGTATGTTTTAGTGCATATATAAAATTTAAAAAATATTATGTTTTTGAATTATTAAATTAAAAATAATAATTTGTAATAATTTGAACATTTTGTATTGTTAAATTTTGTAGAATATTTTTAATATTATTATATTATCGTAATCATAATACATGTCATTTTTAGACACTCAAGAATAATGTGATGCTTTTACTCTTTTTATTTTCAACCATAATATGATGATTATTTAGGATGATACACTACATGTACCTAATGTCAATACACATGATGTGTAAATAAATATTTAATAAAGTTTTAAATGAAATAAATTATAAGAAATTGATAGGAAATAATATCTTTAATAATGATTAATTTTATCATTGAATAGATAAAAATAGGTGGATATGAATTTACACATCTTCAAAAATATGTTGGACCTAAACAAGGTTGATGGTATTGTAAACATGTCTCCAACAAGAATGATCATTCCTTATAACTCATGGTAATGTGTTTTAAGTAAATAAACATAACATGCTATAATATATTTGAACTATTTTAGTATTAAATTTATTTTATATAAAAACTATAACTTATACATTAATTTATATGTTTCACTACAATGAAACCCTAGATGAGTGGGTTTTGGGCATGTGTTCCCATACAATGGATTAGAGATAAATGGGATTGTACAATATTCATTTTTGCTATGGATTTTCATAATTTATCTTAGAGTAGTGTATGAGTAAGACTAGTTGGGAATCCTTTGAAATCAAATAAAAAGTTTTTAGATGATAATATACATTCCATGGTTAGATGTTGATATGTGTATCATATATATATATATATACATATATACATATATATATATATATATATACATATATATATATATATATATACATATACATATATATATATATATATATATATATATATATATGTATATATATATATATGTATATATATATATATGTATATATATATATATGTATATATATATATATATATATATATACATATATATATATATACATATATATATATATACATATATATATATATACATATATATATATATATACATATATATATATATATATACATACATATATATATACATATACATACATATATATACATATATACATATATATACATATATACATATATATATATACATACATATACATATATATACATACATATATATACATACATATATATACATACATATATATACATACATATATATATATATATATATATATATATATATATATATATATATATATACATACATATATATATACATACATATATATACATATATACATATATATATATACACACACACACACACATATACATACACACACACACACACACACACACACACACACACACACACACACACACACACATATGGGTTTTGGGCATGTGTTCTCATACAATGGATTAGAGATAAATGGGATTGTACAATATTCATTTTTGCTATGGGTTTTCATAATTTATCTTAGAGTAGTGTAGAAGTAAGATTCGTTGGGAATCCTTTGAAATCAAATAAAAAGTTTTTAGATGATAATATACAATCCATGGTTAGATGTTGATATGTGTATCAGATCTGGGCATGTGTTCCCATACAATGGATTAGAGATAAATGGGATTGTACAATATTCATTTTTGCTATAGGTTTTCATAATTTATCTTAGAGTGGTGTAGGAGTAAGATTAGTTGGGAATCCTTTGAAATCAAATAAAAAGTTTTTAGATGATAATATACATTCCATTGTTAGATGTTGATATGTGTATCACACACACACACACACACACACACACACACACACAGACACAGACACACACAGATACTTTTATATTAATTTTTTAAACTTTTATGAAATGTATATTTTTTAAAATATATTTATACATAATTATTTTAAGAATAGAAATATTTAAGATGTTTCTTTAATATAAATTTTAAATTATATTATTTTTTATTTTTAATAAATTTTTTTAGTTAAGATTTATTAGTTAAAATATTTTATGTTTGATATGAAATACAATAATTATTATTCTATTTAAAATAAAAAATTAACATATATTTATTTGTAAGTTGTTTCATAATCTTACGAGATTCATTTAATTAGTGTCAATAATTATTATTATTATTATTATTATTATTATTATTATTATTATAAACATAATGTAAAATAATTTGCACTGTTTAAAAAAAAACATATACACATAAAATTAGAGGTAAAGTGAGATAATTAAATGACATCATTCTCAATATTTGAGTTTGACATATGTTATATGGTATTCATCTTTATTTTCATAGTTAATAAACACATTATTAATAAAAATGAGGTAAAAACTAGCATACATGTAATAGATAAATCTATGTAAAATACACTAATAGATATCATTCTCGAGGCACCTATATCGTTTTGAATTGTGAGTACCTCGAGAATGATATCTATCGGTGTATTTTACATAGATTTATCTAAGTTATTTATGCTAGTAGCACTCACCGTTGTGTAAGATTAAAGATTTTTTTAATAAAAACACATTTAATATAAATATTTAATTAATTATTAACATTAAAAATAGAGAGAAACATAAATTTTGATATATAAATATATAGAGAGAGGGAGATCAAAACTGTACATATATGTCATATATGCAATATAACTATAATTTAGAGAAAATAAGAAGTAGATAAAAACATCGATATGATACATATGAAATATAACAATAATTTTATGAAATTCAAACCATATACATTTAACATTAAAATGAGAGATAAATCAAAATATATATGATATATATAAGTAGTATAATATCAAAAAGTTTAAGAAATTCCATCTGTGTACATGAGTCCTCTAAGAATTGAAGTCTTTTTTCTTCCTCTTTTCTTTTATGTACCCCTTTTCCATTCTTCATTTTCTTAAATCTGTCATATGTGAAAGGTAGTGCAATCCTTAATCCATGTAATGACTTTACATGTTATATTGCCACAAATGTCAAACCTTATCTTTTTGTAAGTCCTATATCAATTGTGGCTTTGTCAAGTGTTAAGCCTGGTGATTTATGGATTGTCAATCCCCATGCCAATTTCAAAGGTAGCTGACTTACACGGCCCTTTTGTATTGGACTAATAGGAATTGCATTTGGAGATTCATCAACAAAAGGAATTTCTATGTAGTTATCAAATTGCACCATAACATATGTAGGTGGTTTAGGGGGTGTTAGCCCTAGTTTGTATACAATGATTTGAATATATCTAAGTGCACCATTGATAATACCTACTTTTATCCATAAATTTGTGGTGAGCATCACCCTCGCACCAATAGGAATCAATAATTTAACTTCCAATTGTTCATCATCCAATCCCGCAATAGTATTATTTTGTCCTCTCGTTACAATGCTTCAAGCAATATGTTGATTCAATGCATACAATTTTATCTTATTATGTTGACACACATTTTCATTTGTTGTAAATAAATGCATGTGTTCATTAAAATCATCCTTTTCAACTATTTTAAGTGAAGCATCTATTCTAGTCATCAACAACTGCCAGTCGTTAATGGTTGGATTAGCATCTCTTAGATTTTTTAGAAGTTATCAAAACTATTGTTATTCTTGAGTTGGACCTTGTTGTCTAAAATATTTATCGAGTATAACAATAATTACAATTTTTTCCCATAATAATTTTGCTTGTCTTGTACTTGCACATGGATTTCTATCCATTACCAGAGGTAACTATCCCAAATCCCTAACAAAAATCATCAACCTTCCACCAAAGCACATATAAATATTTTCGACAAATGCTTGATGGAGTTGAGAATCTATATTTTCAAGCATCTTTTGACCTATAAATCTCATCTCATCAATCAAACTATATCTAACATGTTTAATTTCTTCTTGAAAGGTTGTTAACCTTATTCCTTCTAGTTTTTCAAAATTTGAAATAGGAATTTGCAAGGTTGTATGTATTTTTGATGCACCAATGTTAAATGTGGCAACTCCTGTTGGAGCAAGTAATAGAAGGGGGCAACATTGTGGTTGTGATAACTCTAGAAGTGCTAATTTAATCCCTCCAATAAGATAAGATTTCTATATCCTTGTTGTTCCTTGGATTATCAGATGCAATGGAGATGTATTTTATCCTTTATTATAATGTCTTATAATTATATCAAATGCTAATTTTTATTTCTCACTCAGGGTTTCATAACAAGAATTACACTCTATTTTGTCCATAGCTAGTAAGCTATTTTCTTTTTCCATGTTTACAAATTTAAGAGATATGTTCATTTGTTATTCAACTAGGTAATTTGAATCCCAAATTGCCTGCCTATCAAATCTCTTCAACCCAACATATCAATCAAAAAAATTTGTAGATATTGTTTTTGATGTAGCCTTGATATGATCTCCCATTCACGTTCAATTGTATTCTATTGGATAGTGTCATCATCTTTTTTTTTTATTAAACACATATACCAAAAATAGATTACACCATGAGAATATATAGAGATCATAATAGATACTCAAAGCTTGATAATAGCCAACAAACATATTAAATGACATATCACTAATCTCTAATATCATGAGAGCACATCAAAATACAAATATAAAAAGTAATTATATTAACTCAGCCATAACTGATACAAGTCTATAACCACCATTGTCAAGTAAAATAATAAATAATTATAAATCTTCATGACAATATTTGATAATAATTACAATTAAATACAATGTACATATATGATACATGTCTCCCCTAGAGCATAGATGTCGAACTCAAGTATCTATGGAAATCTCAAGTATCATCTTGACAAGTAGTACTGTTGTGGGGAGGGAGAGCATCATTCAAGTACTTTTACACAAAAACCATAGACCAATGATCCCTTACACTAATCCCATCAGGGAATGGACCTCACTTCATGCATGAATATATAGTGATGGTGCGAGAATCTAGATAGATAAATAAGTACCCGTGTGATGTATTATTTCTAAACTAAACATGTAGTTTATCATAGAAAACTATTATATTACAAGATATCATAAAAAAATTTAAATCACACTCATAAAATGATAATATTTCATTAAACATACTTTGTACCAATATTTTATGAATAATAAATAATAAGCATCTATAGATCAATCAAATTCATACACACCACTTGATCGAAATGTCTTCATCTCTCATTGTGATGATAGTAAGCCAATAAAGTCCATCTCATTCCTTCCTTAGTATCAATAATGTAGAATAGTCAAATACAATTCAACCACAAGATTAATTTAATTTATATTTTAATAGCAAACACATCATATAATATGTTAAACATAGGAGTAACCAAAGCATACATTTATTTTATCAAATATATGAATAAATTTTACATTATTTTCTATCCCATACTAGAAATAATGACTAAAATTTATACCACCAAGGTAAATACACATCTAACTATAGATTTTCACTGCCAAAATTAGTTTCCAAACATACTACACCCTATGATAACCCATACTACTATAGTCTAGTGTTATAAGACATAACTACTAGTTTTCCACAAACTGTCATATAAAGTATTCTTAAATACATAGAAACATAATCTTCTATTCAAGTAACTACATATAACAAAGCAAATCATAGTTCCCTTGAAACATAATAATATACTATCATAGCATTCATGAAACTCTCAAGGTTGAATGCATGTCTACATAAAATCCTATTAACTGTCAGAAAACATACTATTCATAATAATAACAAACATGTAGGTGTGAGTCCAATTACATTATGTACCATTAAGGTGTAACATACATTTAAACTGTAGTACTCTATGATATCCCATACTATCATAGTTCACAACTACATAAATACACATAACCAAACTTACGATTTTAAGAATTAGATGATTCACTTACATATTAACAATCAAGTATGATATTATACCACTTGGGTATATCCTAGGTTTAAACTATATGCTAGAATTCAAATAAATATAACTTATAAGCACACATCATGATGCACCATTAAATAAAAAATATAACCAAATATTTATACATATTAACATTCTCATAATATGTATTGCATACAAGTATTCAATACTAAATACATATAACTAATAGACAATCAATCATTTGTAGAGAAATAGAGAAACTCATAAACCTGTTATAACATTCATTTATATATATCATTTTATTTTCTAGAAGATTATTTTATTATGGTTATAGCTTCAGTCCCATAGACATTTGATGATTAGATAAAATAATACTTCTAGCTTTAAGCTTAGGCTTATGACCTAACACAACCATTTTTATTATGTACTTATGTTGCATACTTAAATCCATGTGTAGATATAGAAAAACAAGACTCAACACCCATGAAACATAGGATAATCCAACTAGCATTTGTTATACATTTTAGAGGTTTAAATGCATGCATTTATTAACTTAATTATATGTAATTATTTAATATAGTTCATAATCCACCTGTGGAATTACAACCGTTAGAATACAACACTATGAATAGATACACCTATATATGTAGTTTTTTCCCTAAAAACCTAAATGCCATAAATATTTTATACTAAGAACAAATCACTCATTCATTAAGAAATGATGTTAACACCAATTTAGATTTCTTTTATGACTTCCAAATGACCATATTTCATTAAAATATGTTATGATTTGTCTAGCATGATTTATCTTGTATGAATACCACATGTAATAGCATTATCCTAAGAGCTAACATCTATTTGAATAAATACATGTAAGACTTGATTCTTAAATAACAAATCCAATAGATACGTAGCTATCCATTCTATTTTTTTTTAATTTAATAACATCAGGGAAGAAAATAGATTCATATATCCATCATTCATTATACTAATGACTACCTCAAACAATAATATATTAAGCATAGTTATGTTATGAGCTATAATATTACTATGCTTAGAAACATGAGAATATTCACATATATCGATAATAGATAACTTAGATTTTAATATCTTTTCATAAAGTTAATATTCACATATAACATAGTTAAGTGTGATTACTTTAATAAATCATAGTTATTATTATATCTATATTTTAATCAAATCACCATGTTACTCGGTAAGATTTAAATAACAATTATGATTTGTTTATGAATTATTCCCAAGATCTAGAAGGATGTTAATAATTATAATTTAAAATCTGGATGTTATAAATATACTACACCATATATCTAAACATTCATAATTACATTTATTCAAGTAAAAGAAAAGATCTAGGATAATTAGATTGATTCTAGATAAAAGGGAAAAATAAAATATATATTATTTTCAATAATATCATCAAGCTTTAAGAAATATATTCTCCTTCATACTACCATTGATAATCACACACCCAATGGAGGTCTTAGCAAAAAAAATATCTCTTAGAAAAACTCTGCCATGATTTTTCTCACCTAAGTCATAAAACATCAAGAATTTCCAGTGTAAGACAATCTCACTATATAGTTAGGTATTCATGGTATTAGAAAATGATATTTTAGACTAGAATTTTTTACATATGCCAAATAGTAGTCATAGGTTTACAAGACCAAAATCAGGAAAAGATCTCAAAGAAATTATTTCCATTTACATTAGAAAATTGTTTTATATTTTATATTTTTTCCTATTATAAATATACATGAAGCTATGGAGATTTAATATTTTGACAAATATATTTGTATATTAGAAAAACAATGATAATTTATTAATCTTTATATTTATTCTGATCATTTATTTTATTTAGCTATTAATAGAAATTACTAATAAAGATTATACATAACAAACAATGGTATTATGTAATGTATGAGCTATGTTATCAGTCTTTGTTAGAATAAAGATACACCATGTTATAATTAAATCATTGTCTTAAAACTTCAATGACATAATATTCAAATCGATGTACAGATTGTATAAAGTATATGCATATAAATCACTACACCTTAGAATACTAAATTTATGTGTTCATACATGTAGCTGAGGTGGAGACTAAATCATTTTCATCATACTTGTATCCAAGTAGGAGAGAATCAATTTTATTTTATTACTTGGAAAAAGGAGTAATATGACCAAATTGAGCTCAATTTTGGAGAAATTTTACAAGGATAGCAGACCAATGATTCTATCAATCCATGTATTGCACTTAAATATTGAGTATTAATTAGAATGCTCACACTGCCTCCCAACTAGTGTTGTTAATTATAATGATCAATTGGTCTCTCCCTACATGACTAATTTCTATTGATGGACCTAATTTTATTGATATATTGATAAAGTTTTGTTAGATATCATATGTAAATAAAGGTATATTTTTTTCATAAGCTTTGATGTCTTCCAACTATGTGATTTTGTTCATGCTTATGTAACCTTCGGCTATCACTTAATGCCAAACCATCTAATATGCATAACTCTCCTCTAGATTTAAGTTTTTTGATAGTATTATATCTAATTGACTATATTTTTATCTTACAAACAATTGAAAAACTTTTACTTAAAATAATTCACTATCTATTATGAATCATCTTCTATAATTCACTTGGTTTTCCCTTACATTGAACTGATTATCTACATGTAGTAGTTTAATAATCTCAACTCCTGAGTTTGATATACTATTACTTGGAGTGGATTGATCCTATGGCTGAACTAAATAGTTTTAATTCTACTTATTTTAAGTTTCAAACATATCTCTAACAAAAAACCAATAATATTAACAAAAACATTCACTAAAAATGAATTGCATTACCTATTTGGCAATCAAAACTACTTTTAATTTGCCTATCATTATTGATTCGCCTCTCCTTAAATACCTCTTTCTGTATTTTCTTATGGTGAAGCGACACCTCTTTTTTTTCCTTTCAATTTTTGATTCCCAAAAATATACTTATTATCTTCATTTCCACAACCACACAGGTTCAAAGGGCATAGTCCTCTGTTTTAAAGTTTTTCATTTTTTTTTAATAAAGCGACACTCTTTCCCTTTTTAAGATTATTTTCTTTTAAAATTCTCACTTTTTTTTTAATTCCTTTTTATGAGTTTCTTCCTTTTTTTAATATTCTTCTTTATTTTTATTTCATTTTATTTCTTTTATGGAAATTTATTTTCTTTTTAGAATGTGTAATTTTACTATTTTAATTAGCATCTCTAGATGCCATGATGATTAATAATAACTCCATTAATTACTAACCTTGAATTTGTGAAAATCACATTATAAAGGCATTAAAGCTCAAACACAAAACACACTAAATGAAATCCACAAAACCATTAAACTATGTTGGTA
Organism: Torreya grandis; assembly: GCA_037957365.1. Taxonomy (NCBI): domain Eukaryota; kingdom Viridiplantae; phylum Streptophyta; class Pinopsida; order Cupressales; family Taxaceae; genus Torreya; species Torreya grandis. The sequence goes on along the minus strand of JARHVA010006761.1, from coordinate 275,442 downwards.
AACCATGAAAATTAGTTATTTAATGCAAGAAGAAATAAACACAGTAGATTACCCATTTCATTATGCATTTCTAATGTGTGTTAATTACTGTGTTGTGTGTAGGGTCCTCACTAGTTTTTTTAATCATCCTCCTACGTCTCCATCTACGTTGCCCTCTCTGATGATGCTCTCTCTTTGTCACACTCTGAGGGATGGGTTCTCCTGTGTCAACCTCACAACATGCAGGTAGTTATATCATATCAACATGATAAACATATAGCATAAAATATAACTAAAATAACATATCAATCATGTTTATAATGAAAACACATACACCATAACTAACTCAAAATAATACAAAAATATACCATCATGTATCTAAGAAATATCTTACTATTCCATAATAGCATATATCACACCGTTTAGTCAGAAATATAACCAATATCAAATGTGTCAACTATAAATATCCACAGATAGTTAAATAGTTTGCTTAGCGAAGAAATCTAGATGTAACATCCTTCCCCCTAAAGCTAATCATCATCTTGAATGACTCTTATCAAATATAAATTTTGATTTAAATTTTTTTATTCAACATAGAAATAACCCAGTATAAAATATTAAATCTAGTAAATAAATGGGAAATTACCTGTAGAACTCACAAAAGTTCCCCAAGTAGCACTATTTATGGAGTATTGATCCCACAAGACCCTACTCTATGACATCTCCCAATTATGAAAACATTATTTGTGAGTATTTATTACTCTGATTGATTCTATCATGACCAATTCAAGGTCCAAAACAATCAATACAAGCCTATATACTATATGATTGACCACTTTTATTACCTTGAAGGGTCTCACATATATTAGTGAAAGTTTCACTAAATTTCCAAAAACACACGAGTTAATCATAAAATCCAACAACACATGGCCTAAAGAGTTCCACAAAACCATCCAGCCACTCTACACATCTCTCTAACCTAGATATTATTTTTTCTAATTCTGGAGAAAAGTGTTTAGGGAACCTGACAAGACTGATGTGTATAAGTTAATAATATTGTTACTCTACATATCTCCTAATAATTATAACATGTCAATACTATCACTACTTTATAGATCTCCAGATGAGTATGATGATGAATAAGAACTAGAAATATTACATTTCTAATGTATAAAAAATTTAAGGAATAAATGTTCCACTGTATACATGCATATGGCCATATGACTAAATTTAACAAGTTCATTTGATAAATCTTGAATTTGACAAGTCCATCTATCATATCTAAACTCAGTGACTACCAAGTCAATGTGAGACTAAGTAGGATCCAATCCTATCACTTAGTACTCACATTCCTAATTCACCACTCTTCTCTTACGTCTTCACAACTGAATGATCTCCAAAATGTGCACAAGTTTCAATGAATCATAATCTTATATTAATATATCATAAAAACCAACGATATATGCTAAATAATTTTAGATGTATCAACATGCATACAAGAAGAATAATACAATCAATCCATAATTATATTAAATTTTCACAAGCCAACATAACTAGTATCACATTTCATAGCTTAACCTATATTGTCATATTCATAGTTAAGAGGAAATAATTTTAAAATTAACATAACATTTAAAGGTAAAGGATCACTTCATCCTTTTAACCTTATAAGTTAACAAGTGAGACAATATCTCCCTACTTGCTTGGCAAGAACTCAAAAAATTAAAAGTTTATCTCAACCCCTAGATTGACAAGATGTTCCAAACATCCTATACCCTACTTGATTTCGATAAAAGGTAAAAAAAATAAATATTAAAAATAACATCATAAAAACCAAAAAAGAGAAACAATATCAATCTAATCAAGGGTGAATAATAACATAATAATTATAATCAACTTATAATTCTTAATCTAGAATTTAATATATAATTCAAATTTTGTCATTCAATGTGGTCTACAATCACAAGTTAAATAAAGTAGTGAACTTAAAGGGTCACAAGTGAAAATTAGATAAATATCATCTCAACAATAAAACTCTTACATACCCTCACATGGTATGAAGAAAACACTGCAACTCAATGTTGCCAACATACTACTTACTTACCAAATCTATAAGTATGGTATCGCAATCTATTTTCACAATCGAGAAAAATAAAATACTAACCACAAAGATGTATCAATCCATAAAATCCTAAAACTTCTCTCCCAACAAGAAGTAGAAGACATTCTCTGACAAACTTCAAGGGAATATGGTTAAACAACATTTCAAAAACAAGTTCCTATTTAAGAGAACACTAAATCAAAATCATGAAAATATGAATCCTCTTGGTAGCTTATAATAATGTCAAAGGAAAATGAGATAATAATAACTCACCTTTAAACTAAACAAGAGAGATGTCACTTCTTCTAAACCACATAAATTAAGGGTGCCAATCCTTAAACAAAAACTTAACATAATGTAATTCTCAAGCAAGATAAAAACACTCTACTATAAGAAAATTTTCACCGCCCTAGGTGGTACCAAATAAAAATGGTCTTATAATATTTTTCATTTATAGGATTAGTGATCATAAAACATAAAAACTAAGCACTTAAATCATGTGGGCACACAACTCACAGGTCCCAGGATTGAAACTTGGCTCTGATACCACATGTAATAGTCTTATCTTAAAAGCTGACAAACATCCCATGATTATTAAACACTCACAACATAAAACACAAATGGCAAAGGTGACTTGATTATCAAGAACGATGTAGTCATTATCAAAGTATTCTATCTAAGTGATCAAACTATGGTGGAAATATCTTATTCACAACTTCATGAACTATGCGTACTCATGTACCCAAACCTTGTATACAACCATCATCATTGGGACACTAGACAAACCAACCCCTTAATAATCTTAAAAGGGTATGAGTGTTCTTAAGGATGCCCACTTAATTTACCATATTTATTTCTCTATCCTAATTTTTGATAAATAGAAGGATACAAAAATGCTAATGGACTCATTAGATCCTAGAGTTCAAGCCATAAGTCTGATATCACATGTAAGAACCCTACTAGGATCCTCTAGAATTACATGATTTTTTTAATTAAATACATATGCCAAAAATAGATTATACCACAAGAATCTATGAAGATCATAAGAAATACTCAAATAATGATAATATCCGACAAACATATCACATCATAGATCATTGATCTCTAATATCATGAGAGCACATTAAAATACAAATATAAAAAGTAATTATATTAAATCAACCATGACTGATACAAGTCTACAACCACTACTATCAAGTAAAATAATAAGTAATTACAACTCTTTATGACAATATATAATAATAGTTACACTTTAATAGAATGTACATATAAAATACATGGCTCCCCCAAGCATAGTTCCTAAACTCAAGTATCTATGGCAATCTTATGTGTCATCTCGATAAGTAATACTATTGTGGGGAGGGAGAACATCATTTAAGTACTTTTACACACCAAACATGGACCAATGATCCTTGGCACTAATCCTATTAGGTAATGTCCCTCCCTTCACATATGAGTAGATAGTGATGGTGTAGGAATTTAGAGAGACAAGCAAGCACCTGTGTGTTGTATGATTTCTAAACTAAACATGTAGTGTATCATAGAAAATTGTTATATCTCAAGATATCACACAAACATCTAAATAATAATTATAAAATGATAATGTCTCACTAAACATAATTTGGTATAAATTTTTATGAATAATAAATAATAATGATCTATAGATCAATCACATTCATACACCACTTGATCAAACTTCCTTCATATGGCATTGTGATGCTAGTAAGCCAATGAAGTCCATCTCAATCTTTACTCAGTATCAACAAGGCAGATTGGTCAAACACAATTCAACCACAATATTCATTTAATTTACATACTAATAGAAAACACATCATATAATATGTTAAAAATAGGAGCAACCAAAGCATACATTTATTCCATCAAATGTATGAATGAATCTTACATTATTTTCTATCCCATACTAGAAATAATGACTATAGTTTATACCACTTGGGTAAATACACATTCAACTATAGATTTTCATTAACACAATTAGTTTCCAAACATACTACACCCTATGATAACCAATACTACCATAGTTATTTAGTGTTCTAAGACATAACTACAAGTTTTCCACAAACCATCATATAAAGCAATCTTAAATACATGGAAACATAATATTATATTTAAGTAACTACATAAATGAAGAAAATCATAGTCCCCATAGAACACAGTAATATACTACCATATCATTCATTAAAATATTAAGGTTGCATACATGCATACATAAATTCCTACTAATTTTCATAAAACATGCTATTTTTAGTCATATAAAATGTAAAAATTGGTAACTTGAGTATGACTTGTGACATCCATCCCATAGGTCTCTCCTACTTGCTTTCATGACCCTCATAGGGATCTTTTCATTGATTCCTAGATATCCATAGCCTTCCAAACCTGATCCTAACTGAGCCAAACTCCTCTTTCCATGTTAGATCCATCCCCACAGGTCACATTAGCTTAGGGATATAATGCCCAACTTGGACTATAGCACTGGACCCTAGGGTGTCGCATTTTTGACATTCTTGTCCAATCACATTTTGATCTCAAACAATCATTTTATTTTAGTTCCTATCATTCTTCTTGTTGGCCTAACATGAATACATTTGACCCGTGACCAACAGATCTCTATAAAATCCCATTCAAAGTTCATTTAGAAGGATTTGGAAAATATCACAAATCAAGCAAGAATACTTAAGCATATTTCCCTATCCTCTGCATATAGCTATCCAATACTATTCACAACTTATTCAAATCCTTACACCAGTCCCTAGTCATATCAAACACACCTAGTTTAACATGTTATGTCTTCATACACACTATTGCACAAATCACATTAAGTGGGAGAAATACATATGGCTTGATCCCTCTTTAGAGTATTGGTATGTAGGCAACATGCCCACATAAGGGGTGTGAAAACACATTAACTGAATCTTTCACACACTAACCCCCCTCTTTCTCAAATTTGATCAAAGCATAATAGAGTATAGGGTTTAAAGACAAAGTCATCTCTACAGGAAACTCTTTAGACTTTTAGCTATCAAAATTTCACAGACAGGGTCACACAGACCTAGCAAACAAAAACTACAAAGCTTAGATCTTTAAAATAAAAATGATGGAGGTGGACTATAACACCAAACATTAGGGTGTCTTATTTTTAGCACTCTTATCCTTTTAATGAACAAAGGTTAGATCTTGATTTGTGACAGTGTCTTAGCCTTGCATAGTGAATTCTAGCATCTGTCTTAGTCGTATCAGTCAATTTCTAGCTAAGTATTATTTTCTTATCCTTATTACTATTTTTAGAAAATCTCAAATTACAATCAAATTATATAAATTATTAGATTAACTATTGCATATTTTTATACTAATTTTAGTACTTATACCCTTCAACTAAATTATAAATAATACATGAATATTCCTAAAATGGTTAAATCAGTTGGTGAACCTAACTTACTTCATTTGCACACAAAAATCCTAAAAACCCTAGGGTAAAATTCCTACTTATTTTTTCTATTATTTATTTACTTTTACCTGCATAATAAAATAAAAAATTAGCATAAAATTTTAAAATTTCAAAGTAATTTTAAAATAAATTTTCCTTCAAACCCTAGTTGCCCATACTAGGTCCCTATATTTTCTTAGTAATTTTCCAATAATTTTTTGATTTTTTACTAGCTTATTTAAATCATAAATAAACTTCAAATTTCAAAATTCAACAGTAATTTTCAAAAATAATTATTTTTCAAAACCCTAGGTGCATATCCTAGGTCCCATTCAATCACAAATTTTCTAATAAATTTATAATTTTTTACTAGCATATTTAACTCAGAAATTCACTTTAAATCTTAAAATTTCATAGTAATTTTCAAAATAATTTCATTCAAAACCCTAGTTGCATGTATTAGCTCATATTTCTTCTTGAGGTATCATCTTACATGTTTCTAAGCTTCATATCCTTTCTATGCATATTCCAATTTCTTGTTTAGATTATATCCATTTAATCTTTTCTACTTTTATCCAAGTTATTTTCCTTGTGCCACCTAAGTTCCTTGCATCTCTTCCTTTGAGATGAAGTGTAAGACTTAGAGGAAACCCTCCTAAATTCAACTAGATTTCTTCAAATTAATCATATACCATGGATAAACAACTAGCTTAGACTCATACTATAGATCCTACACATCCAGATTACACCAATTTTAATAAGGATAATTTCAATGATGAGCAGTATGAGAATAATAATGATGATACAAACATAGATGTTCATGATCCACCACATCAGACTCTTGATCAACTTCCACCAATTATTAATAATGAATTTATCCTCAACAAAGATTTGATCCTATAATTTTTTTGAGAAAGACTCCAAGACCATCCCTGAGATCTTACTATTATTTTACAATCTATCATGGAAATCAAAAAGGCTAAACAAGTTGAGTCTTCCATTCCTTTAGAGAAACCATTTATAAATTACACTATGGGGATAACCACATCTCAACAGCCCTCTATAGTAGCCTAATCTACCTCTATGCAACCAGCTACATCTATTACATCTTTGTCTCCTGATATAGTAGCCCTTGTGTAACAAATAAGATCTCTTCAATCCAAGGTGCTACATGTTGAGTAAGGTGCCTTTAAACCTACACATGATTTGGATTATTTTGCTTTACTATATACACCATTGTCATGTCACATTGCTTCTACACCTTTTCCATAAGGTTTTGTTCAACCCAAGCTCACTCTATATGATGGCAAGGGTGATCTAGAGACACATTTTAGAGATTTTCATGTAGTATGCTTAGAATATATACCAAATGAATTGCTACTTAACAAGCTATTTCTATAAAGCTTAAAGGATTATGCTTTATAATGGTTCTATAGTATACCAAATTATTATTCAATGCATTTAATCCTTTATCTAACATGTTCCTAGCTCATTTTAGCATTAACATTGGTGATTAAGTTTCTCATGCCCAAGTTGCACAACAAAAACAAATGTCAAATGAGCATCTCATAGATTATGTTATTTGGTATAAAACTATCTTGGATAAGATGAATAGCCCAATGGCCAATCAAGAGTTATAAGATGTCTTCAAATAGAGTCTCTTACTAGCTTTTCATGAATCAATTATGTTCAAAATATTCTCTTCCTTCACTGAATTATGTCACACACTAAAGGAATGAAAAGTCAAACTAATTTCAATGGGCATACTCAAGTACACAGGTATCTCAGAAACAAAAACAAGAGTAACAACAAAGTTCCATACAAAGTCAAAATCAATGATAACAAGAGTCAAAATCAACTTACAATTAGTGTGGCCTCAAATCCCCCTCAACAAGTGGTTTTATCATGATCCCTCAGTGAATCTTCACCAATCTACTATTTTTTCTAGCCAAAGTTTTACAATAACTATTAGAATGTAACATCATATCTCTCCCTCCTATTCATGAAGTGGATCCAACAAAGCCTCTTCCATGAGGATATGATCAACATGAATTTTTTGATTTTCTTAGGGAACCAAGCCATATAACAAATAGATACATTAGTTTGAGACATAAGATATAGGATTTTATAAATGGCAATCATATTCATCTTGGCACTTCAGTTGAGCCTCCTCAAGCAAAGAAAACACAAGATAAAGCTTTGAAAATATTCTTAGATCCCTTTTCATAGCATTATAAACAAGAGACAGGGGACACATTAGGGGTTCACCATGCATATCATGCACATCCCTCACTAGATACACATAGAGCACCTTCAATTGAAACAAATCCTTTTAGAAACATGATTGGTGTATACAATTCTAGAGTTATAGCTAGACCTTCCATATTCTTATTATAGCAGGAGATAGTCGAGGATGATTTAGATTATCATGCCTTCTTTATCAGAGCTTACATTCATAATCATCCTATTCATAGTGTTTTCACAAATAGTGGATCCAACATGAATATGTGCACTATGACATTATTGTAGAATTTGGGATATTCAGAGTAGGATATTACCTCGATAGACATAGTTATCATTGGATTTAATGGATATATACATAGTTCATTAAGTGAGATTGTACTTGCTCCATAGGTTGGTCCAACACATATGGCCACACCAGTCACTATTATTTTCATTTTAAGAGTTTTTGATATGTTACTTGGTTGACCAAGGATTCAAAAACTTTGAGTAGTACCTTCTCTAGTACATAGATACATGAAATTTATTCATGCTAATCAGGTTGTTATAGTTGGTGGAGTTCCACATGAGTTACCACCTCCCACTTCAAATCCATCTACTATTTTATAGGTACTAATTTTAGTTTTGCCACTAGTCATAGTTCCTCCTACAGTTTGACTCAGACACAGTTGAGGCATCCATCACCAGCACATAGAGCTCATATACCTCTATAATTTCAACATTTTACATATCTTCTAGCTATAGTGTTCACACCCAGGGTAGTATCATTGATATTTAATGCCTCTACACATAGAACACATGTTCAAAGAGCTTATCTTACCACCAAATGGGCCCCTAAGATCCCTACAGCTACATCCACTTCTCAGATTTATAGAGGGACCCCACACTCAATTTTTACTTTAGATATTTCAAATCATTAACAATATATATAGCTTTTAGAGCTACAATCTCATCATTTCCATCATGCTTCATGATCATACATGATTCCTCTCCTTGATATAGGCCACCATGATAGGGAGTCTGCCATGAGACTCATCAGTAAGTATCATCTCTTCTTAGTTTTACCTATACATAGTTTCTTATTCTTGAATGTACATAGCTTATAACATTTCAAAATACAAAAAAATACAACATATCAAAATTCCAAAAACATTCAAATAATTCAAAAACACAAAAACATTTCAATTGTATGCATCATCCATGCTTTACATTGCTACTATCATGCTAGACTTACATTTTTTATTCTATGTTATTATTTTTTAATTTATCTACATTATCATGCTTCACTTGATCTTCTTTGAGTCTGTGCAATGACATCCACCACCTTGATTGCTTCAATCTACCCATTGAGGGGGCATCCTACTTCTACATTCAAGACATACATCGATATACATACCCATTGGAGACATATTCTACATGACTACACCATCTAGGTTGTGTCATTCCTACACCACACACTCTAGTTATCATGTTGATGTACATTATTTATTAGATTACATAGATTACTCTATAAACATCTCACTAGTTTACAAAACTCATGTATTTCTTAGAATATACCTAGTCTTGTATTACCATGTCTTGTATACTTTCACATTCTTGCTTTGATTAGTTAGGTGCAATTGTATTTCCAATTTTTACATTATTTCCATTCTTGCTTTGTGTAACTAGATGCGATTTCATTTATTAGTTCCTTTCTTTATCCAATATGTGCCTTAGGACATTTTCCAATGTCATTTGCTTCTATTATTGTATGTGCCTTAGGACATTTGCCAATGTCCTTCACTTGTACTCTTCTATGTGCTTGTGGCCCTTATGCCAACCTTACTTTTCTAATTTATATGTGTATGTGGCATTTGAACATGCTTTTTATGCTTGATTTCCAATTTGAGTGACATGTGCCCATATCCCTTGGCCACTCTTGTATACTTCTTGCTTCTTTCCTTGTGTGCTTTTTTCTTGTTTGCTTCTTACTATTTATAATGCCATGATCCACATCATGCATTATCATGCTTTCTTGGATGCCATGATGGACATCATGCTCCATCCCTCCTTGAAAAATAAAAACTAACTATACTTCCCATTCCATGTTTTATATATATATATATATATAGGCATATCCCTGTTGATCTAATAATCTCACATTACAAACCATGTTATATCTTGAGATATCTTGTCAATTATCATTGCTATATCATGTATTCGTATAATATAAAACACTTACAAGGATCTTTCTTTTGAGGGTAGTCATTGCAAGATCTTCATTCCTACCCTCAAAAGAGGGGGAAACAAACAAGAGTTTTATCACAGAGATCATAGTTCCTACCCATCAAAAAATTAGTTTCAAAACACTCAGAACAACAATAAGAGGTCAAACCAGGTAGAACAAATAAAAAAAGTGATGATTTTAGAATAGTTTTTATTTTCAACAAAGGACAAAAATTTTGGAAATGGAATACAACACCAGATACTAGGGTGTCTCATTTTTGGCACTCCTATCCAAACAAAAAAAAACCAAAATTTATAGATGTAGAAAAGTAGGTTCACCTATAATTTTACACTTTCAGACTAGTTTAGAATTACTAATTTTTAGTATGATTTTGCTCAAAAAATTCATATATAGGGGGAATCATGCACAACATGATGGTTCTCAATTCCAATTTTAGATATGGTAGTTGTTATAACTTATAGATCAAAATCCATGTTCTACACACCAGTGATTAGGGGAAATGTGCATGGCACATTTGTTTTCTTTTATTTCCAAGTTCAACATATTACCCAAGAATTCTTAGTAGTTGTGTGACTTATTCCATCTGTAGGTAGTTTCCATAATTTTGGAGTGACTTTTATACAATCCTAGCTTCCACATTTTAGAGTGGCTTCTATATAAGCCTAGTGCACCAGTTTTAGAGTGGCTTTCATACAAACTTAATCTCCATTTTTTAGAGTGGTCAAGAGTGGCCTAGTTTCCATCATACATTTAGTTAACCACACCAACATTGTCAGATCACAATGCATTCATGGTATTTAGGAGCCATCCCATATGACACACATCCATACCAATATCATTTCATAGCTTCACTTCATGAGGCAACAATGTAGCTAAAGGACTAACTAGCCTTTATATTCTTGAGCTACCTATTTAGAGGGATTGGACACACAGTCTGAACATTTATTAGCACATGCATGAGCACATAGATACACTTGATGGGTGATTATGGATCTAAAAGGCTAGACTTTACATTCTTGAGCCACTTCTAAGGAATTGAGCATTTAGCTCTGTTCTTGATATTACTCGTGGTACAATATCATCCAACATTACTCAACATCATCTAACATCACTCAACACCACAATAGGTTTTGTATTGGTTCATGTATCCATTAAGGTGTATTCATACTTTTTTCTTCCTCTTTCTCTTACCCAACTTTGTACATCTTATTTTAGATATAGCATATCTAGTAAGAACTAATCTACTCTTTGTTTTCTCTTACAAATTTGCCCTTCACAAGTGTGCTCTCTCTATGCACACCCAACATCACAAAGCTTCATGAGCTTTACTCTTGCAGGTAAGTTCAAGTACACTTCTTATTTTTTCTTTATCCTAGTAGTTTGCTTTACTACATCACTAGAATAAAAATGGGGAAAATGTAATCATATAAAATATAAAAATTGGTAACTTGAGTATGACTTGTGACATCCATACCATAGGTCCCTCCTGCTTGATTTCATGACCCTTATAGGCATATTTTCACTATTTCCTAGACATTTGTAGCCTTATAAACCTAATCCCAACTGAGTCAATCTCCTCTTTCCATGATATATCCTTCCCCCTAGGTTTTGTTAACTTAAGACTATAGCAACCAACTCAGACTAGAGCACTAGACCCTAGGGTGTCTGATTTTTGGTACTCCTATCCAATCACATTTTGAGCCCAAATGATTATTTACTTCTAGTTCTTATCCTCTGTATCAGCCTCATGTGAATACATTCAACCCATGAATAACATATCCCTATAAAAACCCATTCAAATTTCATTTATAAGGGTGGTAAATATCACAAAGCAAGTAAGAATACAATCAATATTACTCAAGCATATTTCCCTATTCTCTGCATATAACCATCTAATACTATTTCTAGCTTATTCAAATCTTTACACCAGTCCCTAGTCATCTCAAGCACACTAAATTTATCATTTTTCATCTTCATACACACTATTTCACAAATCACATTAAGTGGGAGAACTACATATAGCTTGATCCCTCTTTGGAGTATTGGTATGTAGGCAACATACCCATACAAGGGGTGTGAAAACATGTTTAGTGAATCTTGCACACAATAACCCCCCTCTTTCTCAAAATTAGTCAAAGCATAATGGATTCTAGGGTTTGAATATAAAATCATCTCTATAGGGATCCCTACGAAGTTCTAGCTATGAAAAGTTCATAAGAAAGGTCATACAAATTTGGTGAACAAAACCTAGAAAGCTCAGATCTTCAGGACAATAGCAATAGAGGTGGACTATAGCACCAGACACTAGGAAGTCCTATTTTTGGTTCTCCTATCCTTTCATTTAAAGAATTATAAATCTTGATTTGTGATAGTGTCTCAGTCTTGCATAGTGAGTTTTAACCTCTATCTCAATTCTATTAGTTAGTTTCTAGATAAGTCTTGTTTTCCTACTCTTATTACTATTTTAAGAAAAGCTCAAATTGTAGTCAAATTATACAAATCATTAACTTAACTATTACATATTTATTTACTTATTTTACTACTCATACCCTTTAAATAAATTAGGAATAATACATAAATAGTCCCAAAAAGGTTAAATCACTATTCATAGTAATAACTAACACACATATATTTAATCAACCAAATGTAGGTGTGAATCTAATTACAGTATGTACTATCTAGGTGTAACACATATTTAAAATATAGTACTCTATGATAGCCCATACTATCATAGTTTATAACTAAATAAATACACATAAAAAAACTTATGACTTCAAGAATTAGATGATTCACTTACATATTAACAATCAAGCAAGTACAGGATTATACCACATAGGTATATCTTAGGTTTAAACTACATACTAGCATACAAAGAAATATAAGATATAATCAAACATCATGATGCATCATTACATTCAAAATATAACCAAATATTTATACATATTAACA
>JARHVA010006761.1:192500-257500 GCA_037957365.1 Torreya grandis | reverse complement strand
AGTCTACAACCTACTCTCTGAAGAAGTGATATCTGATGGAAATATGTTTTGTTTTTGAATGCATCACTGGATTCTTTGAAATATTAATAGCACTTGTGTTGTCACAAAAAAATAGAAATAGTTTCATCATATTTTACCTTGATATCTTCCAAAGTTTTCTTCATCCAAAGCACTTGACGACAACACAATAATGATACAATATATTCAACTTCATCTATAGAAAGTGATACTAAATTGTGTTTTTTTCTTGGTGATGATACTAAGCTATCACCAAGGAAGAAAGTTCCTTCACTTGTACTCTTTTTGTCATTCAAGTACCCTACCCAATCTGACTCTGTATAAGCAACCAAAGTGAAATATCTACCTATGGGATACCACAATCCATAATCTAATGTCCCCTAGATATATCTGAATAATCTTTTTATCAACTGAACATGACTATCTTTTGGAGCTAACTAATATCTTACAACCATACCTAATACATGCATGATATCTAGCCTTGATGTTGTCAAATAAAAAAGACTACCAATCATAGATTTATACAAAGATTGATTTGTAATAGGTGAATCTTCACCCTTGCTCACCTTATTTCCTATACTCATTGGTGTGCCAACTGGTGCACAATTCTCAAAACCAAATTTCTTCAACATTTCTTTGGCATATTTACTTTGAGATATGAAAATTTCTTTATCTGACTAAAATATTTGAAACCCTAAGAAAAATGACAATTCTTCAAGCATAGAAATCTCAGTTCTTTTTGCATATTATCAAAAAATTCTTTTATCATCTTTTTAATGTTTTTTCCAAAAATAATGTCATCAACATATACCATAACAATCAATTGATTCTCACCTTTTGTTTTAATGTAGAGATTATTTTCAGTAAATTCTCTCTAGAAACCTTAATCCTATAGGGACTTATCAATTCTTGCATACCAAGTTTTAAGAGCCTTTTTCAATCCATACAATGATTTCTTCAATCTGTATACATGGCTACTAACATTTGAGAGAATACATCCCTTAGGCTGCTCAATGTAGACCTCTTCTTCTACATCCCCATTTAGGAAGGTAGATTTGACATCCATCTGAAACACTTTGAAATTTTTAAACACTACATATGCAAGAAACATTCTAATAGCCTCTATCCTTACCATTGTTAGGTTGTGGAGCTAAAAGCTTCACTAATGCAGACATTGGAGGAGGGTGTTGAGTGTCACAGTTACCGGCATCAGTCAGGCCAATCGACATTGGTCAGGTGGAGACAGGAAGCTACCGACGATGGTCAGAGATTAGCCAACGTCGGTCACCCCTAGGCAGACATGGACCGACGTCAGTCACTTGTGCGGTTTTGAACTGTGAGTTCTACGGATAGTTCATTAACAAACTGGTTGTTTGTATGAAGAAGGCTAATTATAGTATTGAGCTGTGGATCTAATTATTGTAATTAGGTGTCTAATTATTGTTTGCATGAGATCTATATAATAGACTCATGGGTTGTATTGTAATTTGTGCTAGAGAGTAAGAGAGAAAATATTAACTCCATCAGAGTGAAGAGAGCAAGGTGTGTTCCTCCTAGTGCCACAATGCCAAGTATGGGTGATGGTTTGGAGAATCAGAAGGATTCTTCATGTATGTAGGATCTTGGTCAGTAGGTGTGCAAGGCCACGTTTAGAGATCTGCATGGTAAGTAAGATCATTGATTTGTAGGTGTATGTGTGTGCGAGGTCTAAGGTTTGTAGATGTGCAGAACCAAGTTGATCTACAGGTGGTAGTAGGATCAAGGTGACAACAACACAACATGGAGCAAGATCAGGTGGGATCTACTTGGAGTACGGTGTATACTCAATTGGAGAGCAAAGAGGAAGTCAAGGTAGTTCCTTCCAAAGTAAGATCATTTGAGTTGTAGGTTGTTGTAAGTTCATGGGAGATCTACTTGGAGTACATTGAGTACTTGGAGTGCATGGAGCACTTGTGGAGTGCGTGGAGCACTTGTGTACTGGCAGTAGAGATACTGACTGGTGGTACTGGTAGTAGAGATATTGACTAGTTGGAGGTGAACACCAACTCTATGTTTGAGTTGTGTGTTGGGACCATAAGAGAGAGAGTGAGCTCTTGAAGAGATTTACTGTTTATGCTCTAGATGTGTGTGAGCTCTAGAGATGTAATGAAGAAGGCTATGGCATCTTATTTGTTGTATTTCCTTCTAGAAGAGTATTAATACAATTAGGTATTGTCTCTCATATTCTGTGTTATTTTTTAATTCTAGTTACTTGTTACTTCTAGTTTAATTCCCCATGTTTAGTTGCTTGGTAATCAATGGTGCTTTTGGGTCCTAACAATGGAGTTAGAGCATGTTTGTTGTTCTAGATTCTTGACAGTTGGTATCAGAGCTAAGGTTGCAGGGAGTAGGTTTGTGTTTGATTACAGGTCACTCTCAGGGGTTTTTGATTGAGTGGGAGTATAGCAATAGCAAAAAAAAGTACACTAAGAATGGAGGAATTCAAATGCATAAATGGTCAATTACAGTGTTATGGAAAGAAAGAGCAGGTAAAGAGAAATTGTTGGTTGGTAGAAGATCAACATGAAGGAACTGAAAAAGTAGATGTTACAGGTGTTGTTGCATAGGATGCTCTGGGATGTTCCTTGGATAAAGTAGAATCTTAGTTTATAGATTATGTTGCCTCTTTCCATGCAGCCCCATATAGAGGGGCTGGTGTGCCTTTTCAAAGTATTGGCAAAGGGGAAGTGTTGCTAAAATTGCAGGTGGCCAACACATGGGTGTTGAAGAATGTCATGCAGGTCCTAGTTCTGAAGATGTGGCTAATTGCTTTAGGAAAGTTGGGTGATGAGAGATGCACAATAACTCTCACAGCGGATGCACTTGAATTAGCTGGTGGTAACAAAGTAGGTATCCTTTATCTATCTACTTATATTACTGATTCTTCTTCTATTGTGAAGATGTGGCTTTGTAGGCTTGGTCACATGAGCAAGAAGGAGATGCATGTTCTTGAGTGGAAGACAGATGTGTTTGACAAACTTAAGAACTAGAAAGCCTTGGTGTTTCTGGAGGAGATGATTGACAGAGATTAGTGGAGAAGGATGGACATCTCTGAGCAGGACAGTTTGGATAGGGTTTTGATCCATGGAGAGCTCACAGGTAAAAAGTCATCACTCACAGGTGAACACAGTTATCGGCATCGATCAAGGGGAACTGGTATCAAACAGACAGATGCTGATGTTGGTCATGTGTAGACCAGAGTCAGTGGTGTCAAGTAGGGTGGCTACTGGTGTCAGTCAGGGAACTGACGTTGACAACTAGGTAAGACCGATGTCGGTCAGAAAATTGGAATCGATAGAAAGGACAGTCTCATGAAACCGACATCGATCGGATGCATATTATGTGGTGATCGAGGTCGGTCACTGTAACAGATTTTAGGTGGAAAGCAAGCTGTCAAGGAGTCTCAAAGGCCCATATGGAAGACTGAAAGTGGTAAGTAAGCCTTAAATTCATTGTTCCTCTTCTTTATACTCGTTGCTCACTGTAGAGCAGGAAGGATCCAGGAAATAGTGGGAGCATGGCATGATTAGGATGCAAAACCAAACAGGAGATTTGGTAGGGTTTCCAGCTAGAAGAAAGCACTAAAAGATGAATGAATACCTTAGTTAAAGAATAGAGAGAATGGACACGTGAGATGGAAGGCCAGGTCATATGGTCTTGAGGAAGCTATAGGACAATGGTACAGGGTTTGACAGGTGGATGACAAAGCATGGATTTAGTCAATGTCAGTGTAACCATTGTGTTTATCTTACCAGATTGGATAATGATTGCAACATTAATCTATTACTGTATGTGGATGGTATGCTAGCTAGTAGGTTCGTACATATAGGGTTTTACTGAGCTAAGGGTAAGGTTAGTTCAGTGGCATGTCATGAGGAATTTGGAGTAGCAAAATTATTTGGCATGAGAGACATGGAAGATCACAATTTGATTTTGTCTCTAGTGGGAGCTGATGTGAATCAAGTGTTAGCAAGGTTTAATATGCAAGATGCAGAACTAGAGCACACCAAGGGATAGACAGTTCAGTGTCTGAAATCACATGAGGTCTGGTATAGACTTGAGTTTTCCTTAGCAGTGGGAGCTGTCAGAGAGTTAGGAGCTAATTTAGGGAAGTGGGTTCTTACGTATTTGAGAGGGACCAACAGCAGGTATACATGTTATGCAGGGTCAAGACTTCACTACATGGGTTTGTAGGTTTGGATGTGGTAGGTTACTTGGATGATAGGAGGTGCACCACAGGATTTGTGGTGGTTGGTCTTCAAGGTTGAGCTTGAAGAGGGATACAAGCCAGGAAATAGATTAGACGGTGTATAGGTACAGGTACAATGCAACTGTTTATCTCCAAGTGGGAGATTGTTAGGTTGTGGAGCTAAAAGCTTCACTGATGCAGACATTGGAGGAGGGTGCTAAGTGTCATAGTCACTGGCATCGGTCAGGCCAACTGACATTGGTCAGGTGGAGATAGGAAGCTGTCGATGATGGTTAGAGATCGGCTGATGTCAGTCACCCCTAGGCAGACATGGACCGACGTCAGTCGCCTGTGCAGTTCTGAACTGTGAGTTCCATGGACAATTCGTTAATGAACCGGTTGTTTACATGAAGAAGGATAATTATAGTCTTGAGTTGTGGATCTAATTATTGTAATTAGGTGTCTAATTATTGTTTGCATGAGATCTATATAATAGACTCATGGGCTGTATCCTAATTTGTGCTAGAGAGTAAGAGAGCAAATATTAGCTCCTTCAGAGTGAAGAGAGCAAGGTGTGTTTCTCTTAGTGCCATAGTGCCAAGTATGGGTGTTGGTTTGGAGAATCAGAAGGATTCTTCATGTATGTAGGATCTTGGTCAGCAAGTGTGTAAGGCCACGTTTGGAGATCTGCATGGTAAGTAAGATCATTGATCTGCAAGTGTATGTGTGTGCGAGGTCTAAGGTTTGCAGGTGTACATAACCAGGTTGATCTATAGGTGGCAGCAGGATCAAGGTGATAGCAACACAATAGGGAGCAAGATCAGGTGGGATCTACTTGGAGTACAGTGTGTACTCAGTTAGAGAGCAAAGAGGAAGGCAAGGTAGTTCCTTCCAAAGTAAGACCATTTGAGTTACAAGTTGTTGCAAGTTCATGGGAGATCTACTTGGAGTACGTTGAGTACTTGGAGTGCGTGGAGCACTTGTGGAGTGTGTGGAGCACTTGTGTACTGGCATTAGAGATACTGACTGGTGGTACTGGTAGTAGAGATACTGACTAGTTGGAGGTGAACACCAACTCTGTGTTTGAGTTGTGTGTTGGGACCATAAGAGAGAGAGTGAGCTCTTGAAGAGATTTACTATTTATGCTCTAGATGTGTGTGAGCTCTAGAGATGTAAGGAAGAAGACTGTGGCATATTTTTTGTTGCATTTCCTTCTAGAAGAGTATTAATACAATTGGGTATTGTCTCTCATATTCTGTGTTATTTCTGAATTCTAGTTACTTGTTACTTATGGTTTAATTCTGCATGTTTAGTTGCTTGGTAATCAATGGTGCTTCTGGGTCTTAATAGTGGAGTCAGAACATGTTTGTTGTTCTAGATTTCTGACAACCATTGCTACAAAATTTTCTTCAAAATCTATTCCCTCAATTTGAGCATATCTTTTACATGCTAATATTGATTTATTTCTAGTCACTTCTCCATTTTCATTCAACTTATTTCTATAAACCCAATTTATTCCTATTACATTATGATATTTTGGTCTTGGCACTAACTCACAAGTATCATTCTTTTCTATCTGATTTAATTCTTCATCCATTGCCTTAACCCAATGCTTATCATGTCTAGCTTCTAAAAATGTTCTAGGCTGAATTTTGGATAACAAAGAAAAATTAACTTGCTCAGATTCACTTATCATCATTTTTCTGGTGTGAATTCCTTCATTTATATCCCTGATGATGTCACTTTCATTATGATTTATCTAAACATATTTGGATGGAGTTTTGGTGTCCTTTTTCTCCTTCTTCTTATCTTCATTTGATTCTTCAAAATCTTTCTCTTTAATGATTTTAGGAATTTCTACTAGATCACTGATTCTTTGTGTTCCATCTTCTTCTATCCTGATGCTTACACTTTCAATAATTTTCTTAGTTATTTTTTTATAACATTTATAAGCTTTAATTTTGAAATAATAACCAATAAATATACCTTTATTTGCTCTGGATTCAAACTTACCAAGTTTTTCATTGGTTCTCTTTATGAAGCATCTGTAACTAAAAACTCTGAAATAATCAACTATTGTTGGTTTGTCTTTCCATAGCTCATAAGGAGTCTTGTCAATATTGACTCTCAATAATGCTCTATTTTGAATATGCACTACTATAGCACTACCTCTCTCCAATATTTATATAGTATCTTAGATTCATTTAGCATTATCCTTGCCTTCTCTTGAACTATTTTATTTCTCCATTCAACTACTCTATTTTGTTGTGGAGTTCTTACTACTGAATAATGTCTCTTTATTTCATGATCTTCACAAAACTCAATAAATTGATCTGACATGAATTCTCTTCCTCGATCTGATCTTAGATACTTAATCTTAAAACTGGTTTCATTCTCAACTAATGTTTTGAATGCTTTGAAATATCTAAAAGCTTCTAATTTTTTCTTTAAAAAAATTACCCAAGTCATATGTGAAAAAAAATCAATAATCAACATGAAATATTTCTTGCCTTGAGTACTTTGAGTTCTCATAGATCTACATAGATTAGTGTGAACAAGTTCTAACATCTGAGTGGTTGAGTACTCTTTTGTTTTGAACCACCTTCTAGCCTACTTCCCATGGTGACAAGGTTCACAAAGTGTGTCGAATGGCTTTGTAATCTTTGGAAGATTTATAACTACTTGATTATTTCTAATGTTGACAAGATTTTCAAAATTTATTGTCCCATTTTCTTTTTCCATAGCCAACTTTCTTCAATCTGACTCAAACAACATATTTGACCTTTGATGTCTAATAACATATACAAATTATTGCATGTTCTCTAAGCATATGTAACCAACACATCTGAATCTTTTCTCATAATTTCATAACCTTCTACATAAAACTTTACACTCAAAAAATTATGCTTAAGACCTTCTACATACAAAACATTTTCAGTTTTAGCTCTACTATTATCCAAACTTAGTGTACCTTTTTCAACAATTCTAGCAGTAGTATTATCTCCAAATTTCACTGTGCCACCATTGATCTTCTTCAAGGTTATGAACTTGATTTTGTCTCTTTTTAGATGCCTCAAAAATACACTATCAATGAACCATGGATTTTCTTTATTTCATGCATACAAAGTTTTCTATACCAACATAGATTTTTTAGGTTATTTCTTTTCCCATGAACCTGTCTGAACTTTCTTCTTGATGAATGGAGCCTTGAAACTATGGTCCTTGACTGACTTGAACACACTTATATAGTACTAGTTTATGTGTCCAAAGTTGTTGAACTTGTAACATATTATGGCCTCTTCATTAAATCTTGATAGAGGAGCAAAAGAGTTATGGATTTTGCTTGACTCTACATGACTTTCCTTCTCCTTATTTATAAAAATTGCTAGCCCCTTTTTTGACATTCTATTTTCTTATGACGATATCCATTACAAATAAAAATAGTAACCATAAAAATAGGACCTATTTATGTATCTCTAACTTGATTTCCTTTTTAGATTTATTCCCTCTAGTCTTCTTTGTTTGAGATGTCCTCTGTATTCTTAACTTCTTCACTTTTTATTTCTTGTTTTGTAAGAGCTTCAGCATAGCTCTTTCCTTTTTCCTTATCTATGAAAGTAGTGTCCTCCCCTTTATCTTTTTCAAATCAGATACATGTCTTATCTGAGATTAATCTTTGACTTTCTAATATCTTATTCAACATATTAGTGTTATTCTCAAATTTTGAACCATTGTTTGCTCTATCATTGATTGCTTTATTTGTTTTCTCAAGATTTTCTTTTAAAGAAGAAATTTCAATAACATACCTTTCACATTCTTTACTTACTTTTTGTAACTTTACCATTATATCTTCTTCATTATTCTTGGCTTATTCAAAGTGTGCTTGTAGATATTCAATTATTTCCTTTGACTCCTTTTCATTCTTCTTGATCTGGAGCTTTAATATTTGATTCTTCTTCTCAAGAGCTTTTAAATTTTATAAGGTACAAATGAGTTCTCCTTCTAGACTCACTTTGGCTTCATCTTGTTCTTCTTCTTGATCATCTGTACATTTTCTCAAGGAGGCATATTCATGTATGGCCATGAATATAATCTCTTCTTCTTTTGAATCATTAGCTCCACTATCTTCAGCCGAGATAGGATCTTTAGAATTTCCTTCCTCATTTTCACCATTACCCTTATATAGGCACTTAGCTGCAAAATGTCCAATCTTTCCATAATCTAAAATATTTAAAAGGTAATTTTCCCTTGATATTTACATGTGCCCTTTTTCAGCTTGCGAATGAATAGAGCTCCATTTTCATCTTCATCATTAGTAGAACTATCACTTGATTCTTGAATCTTAACCTTCTCTTTCTTTTATGTCTTGAAAGTAGATTCTCTCTTTAAGGGTTTCTCTTATTTGGTCTGCATCTCATATGCTGTAAGAATACCATGAAACTCATCGATCTTTAGCTTAGCTAAATTCTTCATCTCTTCAATTGCTGAATCTTTTGCATCATATCTCAATGGTAGAGATCTAAAATTTTTTTTGAAGCACAATTGATTCTTCTAACTTTTATCCAAGACCATGAATCTGATTAACTATTTGATCAACCCATAAAAGACAACTTGCTAGATTTTCTTCCTCTTCCATCTTCAAACTCTCAAATTGTCTTCTAAAAGTCTAAAGCTTATCTTGTTAAACATTTCCATCACTTTTGTAAATATTATCAAGTTTTACCCAAGTTTCATGAGTTGATTTACATTACATAACTTTAACAAATTCTGATTCACATAAACCACATAAAATAGCATTTAAAGCTTTAGCATTATTTTCACTTGCATTCTTTTCTACCAGAGTAGTTACAAGTGTCTGTGGCTCTTCATATTCCTCCACCATTGCTTTCCAAATGCTGAAACCAAGGGCCATCAAATAAGTCTTCATCTTTATATTCTAAAAAAATCATTTATCCTATCAAACAAAGGTACCTTATTTGTAGAAAACCTTCATGTGATCCAACCATTGCTTTCCCAATCTACCTTCAAGCTGTAAAACTTTTTTCAAAAGGATCTTGCTCTGATAATAATTATTAAGCATGAAATATACTAAGAGGGGGGGTGAATCAATATATTACATATATTTTACTTAATCTAATTTCTTTTCTTTAACCACTTAATCACACATTCAAGATATGCATTAAAACTAAAATAATAATATGTACCACATAAGAGAGAGAGAGAGAGAGAGAGAGAGAGGAGAGAGAGAGAGAGAGAGAGAGAGAGAGAGAGAGAGAGAGAGAGAGAGAGAGAGAGAGAGAGAGAGAGAGAGAGAGAGAGAGAGAGAGTAAATTTTTATGTGGAAACCCAAAGTGGAAAAAAACCATGGAGAACAATCTCAAGTATATGAATGAGCACCAACTTGCAGGAGCACCAACCCCTTTGTCAAGCACCAACACATCAACTATTTGTAAGCACCAACCCATAAGAGCACTAGCCCCTTGCAAATATTTGTGAACACAAACCCATAGGAGCACCAACCCCTCTTTTGTATAAGACATAAATATCTCTCAATGTTGCTTACTCAACAAATGATAGAACTCTGCAATATCTCCTACTTTTTTCTCTTTGAAAATAAATACAAACCATGCACTCTCTTGCATATTAAAAATGGCTTCTCAAGCCTTTATTTATATCTTTACAAATGACCTTTGGCATTCACCCTTTGTGACCCTTCAATGCTCATGGAAAATGGCACTAAACTTACATGACCCTTCGTATCCTTTCATTTGAAAAGTCATATGGTGACCCTTCATAAGCATATACATATTTTTCTCTTTTGTCATTATCTTGGTGACTTTTCATATTCCTCAAAGTGACCCTTTATGGAAAAATGTGCCATACCCTCTTTTTTTCTTCACATGGTGACTCTTGGAATTCCTCAAGATGACTCTTCATGAGAAAATGTGTCCCATTCCTCTTTTGTCTTTACCCTATGACTCTTTCACTTCTCTATGGGCCCTCTTTTAACTTATATGCAACAAAAAATATATTCATTAATATTAAATAAATATTAACACACATTAGCCAAGATATGAATATTAAAAACACCATTAAATGCAATGGGGCCTTTATCACCAATAATGCTAGACCTTTGACATCAATGATAATATTTCCAATAAAAAATATACATAGATATGAAAACATGTCTTACATCTTGTATTTATCATTACATATGGTGTGTTCAAATTCTCAAAAGATCATTTTCTACATGGGCATATCTTAAAAAACCCATAATTTTTTATCCAATAACTTGTTTGAGACAATAAATTTAAAACAAATATCTCAAAAAGATCCATAAATCTATAATCCATGCTAGATATGTAACAAAATTTTTGACATTTATTTATGCATAAAATTGACCATCTAAAGGCAAAAAAATTCATTTTAATTTCTTTTGTGGTTATTTTTATAATTTTATATATTTTTTTTCTTCATAATTATGTGTGAGATTGTAGTTAAAAGTCAAGATACTGATATATTTAGACATGTAGAGAATAATGGACATTCGGTTGACCCATCCTAAACTATATGCAAAAGTTACTAAAAATAACAAGGTCTAAAAATTGATACAAATAAAAAGTTTGGCTAACTCTAAGATTATATTTATTTTAATAATGTGTTAGTTGTGAATGAAAACTATATCTTTGAGTTGTCCATTAACACAAGACTATATGTTAAATTTGAAGAATAGAAAATAATTAAAATTATCTTGTACTATTTAGTTTTATTATCTTGAATGTTATTTTATGATTGGGAATTGATGTGCACTATGGGCCCCATCATCATTACCCAATTTTGATTTTTGGATTGTCCAGTTTGAAATTAATACAGAAGTCAATTTGGATTATATCCAAAAAAAATTTAAATTTTCTTCCATCAAATAAAGACCAATCCTAATATATAAAGTTTCTTTAGAATTGAAATACAAATGTGTATGTTTTTTCTAATTCTTAAAATAATAGTATATTTTACATCATAAAAAAATGTATCTCTTTGAATAACCCTACATATCAATGTTGAATTCCATTACACATCAAATTTATCCCTATTTTTTGCATACCTTGAAATAATTATTCTACCTTACCCAAGAGAATTTTAAAATAATGTGACTTATTATATTAATTAAATATGTCATTATACACTTTAAACTTTCAGTATTGACCTACCCTCACCTTACATTACTTGTGCATACAAGTATGAATATTTCATATCCTTTTCTTCTACCTAGATTATTTCTATGGGTCTAACCTTCTTGACTCACCATCACTCACCTACATTAACTCCATCCTCTATGTCTATTATATTAATTATCATATTCAGGATATCTCCAGATCATCATAATCATATCCCTTCCTTTTATATGAATAAATCATACTAATCATGTACAAAACTATGGAGGCATCCATCCTTGACAAACATATCCCCATGCCAAAAAATGGTCAAATTTTTAAAATTAAAATCATATTTATGGGTCAGACCATAAATTTCACATGGTGGTGGTATGGGAAAGTACCTAAAGAGTCCCACTTTAATAAATAGTACATATAATCTTATTGGATCGTATATCACTCCTTAAATATACATCTATATATTTTTTTGAATTCAAAGGTACTACCATAAGCTCCCCAATTCAACAACTTTTCATAAGTAATATGCCCTATCTAAGTCTAAGGAACTTAAGCCAAGCTAAGTTTTCCATTTTTCAATAGTCAAAATATAGATTACATGTTTCATTCATTAAAGGATAACCATTGCACACGTACATATAATAGGGAGAAATACGTGTAGTTTGAATTAATTATTTAGAGTTAAATACATAACCAATGATTATCCATTAATAGGGGAATTTTTAAGGTCAAATTAAACCACCTCTTTCCTCTTGTGTAGGCCTAAAACTTGTATCAAAATTGTACTTAATGTTTTAAATATAAGGAGATATTTTTTTAGAAACTACACATAGATCAAGCACATGATATCCCATATAAAGAGATATTACAAGCAATAAAAATAACTTTTTTTGAAATAGAAAAACACAATATACATGAATTTGGAAGAGGAAATTTTTATCATCTAATATAAGCCTCTACAATCAAACTATTAGGGAAATTTTATAAAATGTATACAAAATGAATGCGGAAATAACAAGCTCTAATAAAATCAAGACAAAACAACACCATAAGACAAAGATTTACACGGAAACCCTTACAAAATTATAGCAAGGGTAAAACTATGGGGCAATAGTAGCTACACACTTATATTATCTCTTCAACCAATCTCTATCTTGTAAAGCTTTCTCTAGTTTGGAATTTTTACTCGTGACTTACTCATAAAGCTTTAAGTATTAAAAGCTTATAGCTTTGATTCCTAAGAATGAATATAAATATATCTTTATTTAATGCATACTAGAATAACATACCAAAGAATGAAAAGCCTCTATTAATTACAAAGACAAGGATCAACATCCTTAAATAGAAATACATGAGAGAAAGAATCCAAGGAGTCTCCAAAATTATGCTATACTACCACATGGATGAATAATGTGAATAATGTTAAGTTGTCTACCACATGTACCAAGGGTAAAAATTAGATTGCCTAATTTTTAAAATTTATCACCACCATATGTCATCCACAATGGTGCCCCACTCCACATGAGTAAATAATAGTGCATAGTAGTCTTTGTCTTCCACCCACATGCACAACAATCAAAAGGTTATCAATCACCTTTTGACTTGAGATAACACTCGGCATCAAGGATCCCACAATAAATATGTCCCACATCCATTAATGTGCACAAATTAAAATACTCTATGTGCCTTAATGGATAAATTCTCTACACAAGCCACCTCACTAGCATGAATAGTGTCATCCATGCCACCAACATGATTAGTGACTACACATCACCAACATGAATAATGATTACCACCTCATCACATGAATAATGACTACCACCTCATCACATAAATAGTGATTGAAACCTCATCATGCCTATATAGTGAATTCAACTCCTAACATTCTCCCACTTGAAGTCAATATATAGCAACTTCAAACAATTATTTATTCAACCAACTTTCTCCATAACTTGATGATGTCTTTATTGCATTTTAATCAAGTATAAATAAGTTTTTCACTCATAAAAATTATCTTTATTGATCTTGGTTACTCCTATTATCATTATTGTATCTCCCACTTGCATAAGACACCCTACTTATAGAAAACACTCAAACATAGAGGTTTTCAAAATCACCATGGATTTGATACCAAATGTTAGGTAAAATTTATCAAATGTGCAATAAATGAATGAAAAAATAACAAGATATAGTACAATCAAGATAAAATAACAACATAACCCAAAGATTTATGTGAAAACCCTTGAAAAATTATAGCAAGGGAAAAACCATGGGGCAATAATAGCTATAAACTTTTATTATCTCTTCAACCAATCTATATCTTACAAAGTTTTGGCCTCCTTACTCATGACTCACTCACAAAGCTCAAAGTTTCCAAAGATCATATCTTTGATTCCTAATATTGGCTCTAAACAAAGCTATTTTAATGCATCTTAGCATAACATCCAAAATCTAAGAACCAACAACCTGAAGAGGGCAAAGCCTCTTTTAATTAAAAATATAAGGATCAAAATCATTAAATATAAATACATGAGAGAAGTAATCCAACGAGTCTCCAAAATTATGTCATACTCCCATATGGATGAATAATGTGAATAGTGTTAGGTTGTCTTCCACATGTGCCAAGGGTCAAACTTATATTCCCTATTTTTGACATAGTGTCACCACCATGTGAAATATAAAATGGCACCCACTCCACATGAATGAATAGTAGTGCATAGTATTCTTTGTCTGCCACCCAAATGCACAACATTCAAAAGGTAATCAATCATCTTTTGACTTGAGCTAACACTCATCATCAAGAAGACCATAATAATTGTGCCCCACATCCATCCATATGCATAAAGGAAAAGCTTCTATGTGCCTTAGAGGATAAATTCACCCCACATGCGACCTCATCAACATGAATAGTGTCATCCACCTCACCAACATGAATAGTGACTACCACATTACCAACTTGAATAGTGACTACCACCTCATCACATGAATATTGACTACCATCTCATCACATAAATAGTGATTTACACCTCACCATGAATAGATAGTGACTTCAAATCCTAACACAAACATGTTTTATAGGTTGTTCTAGACACCCATTTATTTATCTAAGTGAATTGCAGTCTAATTTTATCCCTTCTTGCCACCTACACAATATCTCAATCCAACATGAAAAAGGTGCAAAATATATAAATCCTCTTATAAATTTCTATCAGTTTTATGTGTAATTGTTTAATCATGTTCTACTTTAACATTTTAATTTGTGTAGAATTTTTATATATTAAACACTCTAAATATTGTAAATTTTAATGCCTTTTTAGATAACTAAATAAAAAAAAGTTCATACATATTGGTGAACCAACATTTTGTATAGAACATAGTAAAACCCTAAGTTTTTATTTAAGGTAAAAGTGGGTTTCGAAGGAAAACTACCCATACAAAATAAATTTAGGCAAGGTCATAAACCTTATAGACATGTATGCCTAAAAAAGGAACATGGAACATAAAGGGAAAAAAAAAACCCATACACAATTGGAAAGCAGCAATAGAATAGTAACAAAATAAAATATAAGGAATGAAAAAAAAAGTTAGTGAGAGTTATTACAATCCTCATAATCCTTGATCCATCCTTCAGTGATGTTCTTGAACTTCATTTCCCAAGATCAGTCTAGGTTCTAACAATCATCCTTAATATTTATTCCTTTGAAATCCTTTTTGGGTCCATTCTCATCATTGTTGATATGTTTGGAGTTGAATAACATTTAAATTCCCTCCATACTATGAATGTAATTATTGATGGTCATCCTGCTATAGTTTACAAGAAGATGGATATTGCTTTTAAGTTCATGGTTACCCTTTTTGAGCCTATTAACTCTTTCAATTAGAGTCTCAATTTGGGATGTCATATCCATTTTCCTTGGTATATTAAATCCCATCATTCATGTTGATTTTTTTAACCTCATATTTGAGATGAGAATGATCCTTCATACACCAGCAAAGGAAAGCTTTGTGCAAGTTCACCTCATTTCCAATTTGATCCAATTTATCTTAGTTTTTAAAATAATTTATGAGGGCATTTAAATCCTACTACGGATTGTTGTTGGAGGGTTTCATACCCCTAGTAATTTCCCATACATTATGTTCCACAACTTCATCCTTGTTATTTTGATCTAGATTATCCATATGATGATTAACATTAATATCCAAATCCTCCATTTTGTCCTTCTCATTGTTATTGATGTTTCTCTCATTGTTCTCCTTTTTCTTAGAGTCTTTAGGCACCGTGTTACCAATATAAATCCTAAAATGTTGATCCACAAGATCATCCTTTTTATTCTTGAGATTACTTCTCAAGGTCCTATTCAAATTATGACTAGGAGTAGGATGATCATGGATATTGAAACTAGTGGGATGTGGTCAAACATGATTTAGGGAATCAAAAAACATAAAAATAAGGAAAATAATTACTTTTTATAGAGGCTCCCATATCTTACCCATGTTGACCTCCAAAACTAAATTTTATAGAGAATGAAGGATATAAAATGGAAGACTAATAGGAATATTATGGCGAAGGTAGTTTAAAAAGGAAAATGAGAGTAATGCATTACCTTAAACTGGCCATTGAGGGTTATAAACCACATTAATTTCTCTACCACTTCATTGTGAGGAATTAAAAAGAGCTCTTTCTTGAAACCCCCTTGAAATTAGATGAGGCATTCCTCCCTAATAAGAAACTTTGCCTTCTCTTGCTTTAAATCCTTGCAAAGCTTGGTTAATTTGGTGTCTTCAATATTTAAACTAATAATTTGTGAAATGAGCCTCTCATTGATCTTGACTAAAACATTATTTATATAAACCACTCTGTTATTCCATCTCTTAGGAAACCACCTAGAGAGATGCTTATCTACACCACATATCTAGTCAATAAACATAGTAATGCCTCTAGTATGCAGAATCTTCCACAAATTTGGCTTCATTATGATATTGTTTGCATACATATGCTCAATCCTAATAATCCCTCCTCCCATATTATATTTATCACTATAAGACATACCAAAATAGAGGATGAAATGATAAGCCTTCACTCTTTTCCATTGGTATGTGAGAATATAATTACAATTTTATTTGGAGTTCATCCTAAGTGGTTTGAAAATATAATGATGATAACACACCATGTCATTATACTTATCATCATAGCCACTTAAATGAAACTTAAGAAACCCCCTATATATTTCCATCTGAATTAGACGGCCTAGTTCTCAATTTTTGTTTATTGATGAGATCATTAAAGTGATCTAGTAAGTCCTCCATTATGTTCCAAATCTTGAGTTGAGTTTCCATGAATCCTCCATTGGCAAAGGAGTCTATAAGCATATTTATCTCATGGTACATATGTTGAAATAAAATGTTTTGAAATCTGCAGCTTAGCTAGTAAATTTCCCTAAGTTTCCCTTTGTATTTCATCCTTATTTCACGCTATTCATATTTCTACATTTAAATCTAATTCTTAGACTTGATTTATTATTTTTCCATTCACACATGTTTTTTTTCTCCTAGGGTTCCTATTATTAAAACCCTAACAATCTATGTTAGCCCTCATATTAGGAGTAGTCTTAGTTTTTTTTGTTTAATTCCCTTTTAAGGCTTGGTATAAGGAGAAATTATAGGTAAAGTGATATGAATATTTTACATAATCACATTTATATGGATATTTCCATGTCGTATGCTTCTATGAATGTTCCTCCTAAGACATTATTATTCATGCTTACTGTATGATCCTTCATGTAAATCATTTTAGATCAAAAAATAAGGTGTTGTAATTAGAGAAAAGTTATTTTACAATGGTTCATCCAATTGAATCTTCTCCAACTAATAATATCTTAATTTAAATAAAGGCATGACTACTTATGTTAAGGATAACATTCTAGTAACACTTACTAATTTGAAACAATATGGTTTTGGACTAATCTAATTATTATTTTTTGGATACCATGGACAAGGATTTTGAAAACATGTACAATGCCTCATTGAACCCATTATTCCATCTAATTGTAAAATATTATGAGGGCTTAGATACATTGACGATTCACAAGTTAATAAAAATAATAAAATTCCAAATGTACATATTTATACACATTTATTTAAGATAACACAAGATGTTCATGTAGACCTTGATGACATTAATAAATTTTATTATTATTAAGAGTGATATATTCATCCTTAAATAAAATAAAATATACCATCATATATTCAAGAAAAAATATCAATGAAAACATTAAGTGAGTTTTAAAATACAAAAATTTAGGAATGAAAATTTACATCATAAAATGCTTAAAAACATTAAGAAGTATGTGGGTTGTATTTACAAGTCACATAAGCTCACAAGAGGATTTTATTTTACACCTTATAAAGTATTTGTAACCATATAATTTGATGTAACTATGGGACCTAACATATAGTGCATACCTTATTTTTAATCATGTATAATAATCTACACTACAACTTGTTATTAGGTTGACCTTAGATAAATGATATGGAAGTAGTACCATATACATTACACAGGGGCATGCAATTCATACATGTTAGACATTTATATACATGGCCTATTGATAATTACCCCTTTAAGTATTATAGTTTAGCATAAAAAAATGATTATCTTATCATATCAACTCCCTAAAGTAAGCACTTTTCATGATTACTTGAACCTCCTCATAAACTATTGATACTATATATATATATATATATATATATATATATATATATATATATATATATATATATATATATATCCCTCCACCAAAAGAGGTTGATATTAGTAAGCCTCTACCTAAGGGATATGCCAGTATTTTTGTGAATATCATAGATTCATGGAACATTCTATGAATCAGTGCCATTTTATATGATAAAATACTCATGATGTCATTAAATAAAACACTATTTATCCTAATGATATTAGTACATTCATGTGTGATTTGGGAGCAATTTCATAGAAAATGAAAAAAAAAATTAACCATATAAGATAGTGAACCAATTACTATATATATATTAGTAAATCAAATTACACATGAAAAAATTGAGTATGATAGAGATGATGTTATTATAAAACATGTGATTACTTTATGAATTTTGACATAGATAGTGCATATACTTCTGATGATTTTTATCCATGGAAGGAGTCAATTTTTAAACTAGGATTTCTGACTATTATGAAGTTCTTGCGTTAATGCCTTTTTATTGCTTATGTTGTTAATTTTGGCATCATTGATGATATTTTTAATGTGATATTTAAAATTAATAAAATAAGTTAAAACCATTGTATCTTATGATGGAAAATTCAAACAAATCTTGTGATTAATATTTGGATATTTTCAAGACAAAGATGAAACTTGTTTTTCTTTTTATCATTTTTTTAAAACGTGATAATTAGTTTATTTAAAATTTATTTTAACTTCTCTTGTAGTTCATAACAATCATTAGAATAATTTCTATTAATTCCATTATAAGTACAAAATTATTGGCCTTTATTTTATTTTAAAAAAATATGATGAGGGTGATAGTAGTTAGGGATTAGTTTGATTAACCTTTTTTTAATAATTTATTTTTAAATATCATTCAGGAAATCATTGAAAACAAATTTAAGTGGTTTCACTATCTTTGGAATGAGTATGATTAGTTACTTTAGAAAGAGATTCCTTTCCATTATGTAAGACACTTATTCAAAGGTGGATTTAACTTTATGCACCAGATTATAGAGATCAAGGCGTGCCTTTTTATTATGGAGTTATTTATCATGTGAATTTTTAGAATATAATTTGTAATTTAATTTTTTTTACTTTATTTGGAATATGTGTATCTACATTAGATGATTGGGATTCATTGTGTGGATTTTAGATATGTAAGTTAATGTACCCATCCATATTATTTGATACTTGAACAAGAACTAATTCTTCCTTTAATGTTAATGCTTCATAAGAAAGAGCTAAAAATAACTCACAAGTATAATAGATTAACATCTCTTTTAATAGATTCATAAGCCCTCTAATAAAAGTATAGTGAAATTTCAAATTAGGTGCTTGGTAAAATAATTGATGCATAGTAGTCTTAAACCTTAAAATGTGATCACAAACTTGATTGGATTTGCCTTGATGAAAAAAAGGTAATATCCCATAAGTGACCCTAGGTCCCTTATTTTTAATATATTGGATTAATATAGTTTCCTATAGTTCTAGATAAGTATTGAAGGATCCATAAGGAGGGAATGAAACCAAACAAGTGCACATCCCACTAGACTATTAGGAAATAGTAGTAATAACATTAAAATACCATTATAACCATTCATAGTTTCTCAAAAATATCTAAAATGTAGGTAAGTGTCCCTAGTTCCATCAAATGTAAAAGTGCGAAAATTTGGAAATTATGAGGTAAAGGTGAATACCAAATATTTCATACAATAGGATTACCATGGATTGTATTGAATTCAACCCAAGAGTGATACACTTTACTCTCTAAAGATAATTAATATACTTTATATTTAAAATCTCCTAAAACATGTATTAAATCTATGACTTATTGAGAAGGTATGTTGAGTTTATTAAGATGTTTATTTAAGGGTTGAATTATATTGTTAATTTTATCCATTGGAAAAAAAATTATAATAGGAAAACAAGGTGGAAGGAAAGGATTTTCCTATGGGTTAATAGATTCATTGGATATATATGAGTCACTTACTTCTTGGTGATCAATATCATTTAAATACTTATCACTATAAATATATGAATTTTAATCATGTGGTAACTCTATGCTAAGATTATGACATTATGGCATGAGAGTAGCTTCATGTATATACAAGCATGAGGTTGAAGTGGAAGTAACATCACAAGATGTGTTAAAATGAATGCCATTGATTTTAATTGTATATGGTGATGTCCTAAGGGAAGAGGAAGGAATTTCATCCTCCTTGGTTAATAAAGGGGAAGAGCTATGGTATGCAGGCTCAATATACTCTAATTTTAAAGAAGAAGAAGAGATGAAATTATCACTAGTAGTACTTATTTTCACTTCAAGAAAAGGAAATGTAATGTTTTGTTCAAAAATAACATTATCCTTATATAAATATATTTTATGTGTATTGATTTATAATTTAATATGAGATAAAGTGAATTACAAGGTATAAAGATAATTTAGGTGTGAAAGGATAATGTTCCTCCTCTTAAATGGTAGATGATAATTTAAGAGAGAGGAGATAGTCATTTTTACAATGCTCTTTTTTCTCTAGATTATTAGTTAAGGAATAAGGTAAATTAGGATCCAAAGTAAAAGATGAAGGTAAATTCATAGTGGAGGATAATGAAAAATTCAAAGAGTAATCTATAATTAAAACCAAAGAAGAATCCAGGGGTGAAACCAAATAGGAATCTAGAAGTGAATTTGAAAGTAAGTCTAGAGGGGACTCTAAATAGGAATCTAGGGGTAAATCTAAAGAGAAATTTAGAGTGACTCTAAAGAGTAATCTAGAGATGATTCTAAAGAATAATATAGAGGTGATTATAAATATGAAATTAGATGTGACTCTAAAGATAAATCTAGAGGTGATTCTAAAGAGGAATCTAAACGTGATTCTAAAAAGGAATCTAGAGGTGACTTCATTTATATGGACTCATGTTCCCAAGTTTCATAAAAATAAAATTACCTATTCATTATTATATCATTAAAATCACAATCATAAATATATGATTCTACCATAAGTTTTTTATTTTGATGATTCATCCATTCATTATCATAAGTAAAAGGCATAAAATGAGTAGATAATAACTTATATAGAGGATGAAAATAAATAAAATATTTATTTTGACTATCCATGATATATAAAATGAATTTAAATACAAAAAAAAAAAAAATTATTATTACTACCAAGTAATATTATATGTACAAAAGAGATAATGAATATGAATACAATAAAAGCAAAATGAAGAGCTATAATAGGTTATTTAAGATAGGGTTTGAATGATTGTGTGGGATCTCAATTATACTTTATCATTCATATATTAATGTTTGACCAATATTTTATATCTATAAATACATGAATAAAACCATTCCTATAACCACCTATCATGTCACTTAGGGTATGGTGAGAGTAACTTCTATGAGCAATATGCTCCTCCTAGGTACATCAAATATCAAACAACTAAAAGAAGCTTCCTATAATATAAACAAATGAACCTAGTAATTTATAATATATGGTGAGGTATGGGGAAACTAAATTCCATGTTTACTTCTATGTAATGGCTTGAGTATTGGGGTATCAATCCTCACACCACAATGTTCATAAAATAGATTACTGATTATCCTATAATGATAGTCTCTATGCATTTCAAAACTACTAGAACACAATTTATAAAAAATCAACAAGTAAATATAAAATAAAATCAAAATATTTTTGTGTATAAATATCAACAAATTTTAACTTGAAGTTAAATATAAATGCTTTAGTGTTATATTTTTATCCAAGGTGATAAGACAATTTCTTCAGTGTCAGATTAAGAATCAAACTCAAAGAAGATTGACTTTTGGTGTTAGATTTATATCTAAGGTTAAATTTTATTTCGTTTAGTGTCAATAATTTACAAAAAATTATATGAAATGTTATTACAATACTTAATAAAATAACAATTAGTGTTCTAAATAAAATAAATTACAGGTTTACCATAATATTCATATGTGTTTATTATATATTTACCAATGAAATGAAATAAAACACATAAATGATTGAATATTGATTTAGATTTATAAAATTTATAGAATATATATATGAAATACATTATTTCAAATGAGCTATAAATAATAATAAATAACTGAAATGGGTAAACCAAGCTTGGATTTGATTTTACTAATTATGTAGCTAGATCTATGATGTAGAATTTACTAAAAGGACTTATAAAATGTGTCATAGCTGAAAATAAGATTTTGTGTTGTATTTGTATAAGACCACAATAGGTGGATATGGGTGTACTACGACATTATTTTTTTATTTTGGCTGCATCCTAGTTGATTGTATGATTGATTTTTAGCCTAGTTACCTAAAATTATTTGAGATGGTCTATTAATAACTTATGGAAACTATTTTGATGTGTGAAAGACCTATAAAATCAAAACCCTATTTCCTACATAATAAACCAAAAAGAGATCAAATATAAAATGGGGAATTAGGCAAGGGGAATAGTTGATCTATCCTTAGAAAATTATACATAATACAAGTGTTACCTACATAGGCTAGAAAAACCTTAGGCAACGTATTTTTCCTACCTAGGTGTATGTGTGCAATAGTGGATGGAAGACTAGACACTCTTTTACCTATAATTACCCTTTAAAAAGCATGAAATTTATGTATTTAACCTTTTGATCTTGAAAATAAATCATTAGTTTATTAGAGATAATTATATGTAAAATTTTCTATAGGTTTTGTGATAATAGAGATCCATCATTAACTAATAGTAGGACAATTGATTATATAAAACTCTTAAAATTAAATTTGTGGGATTATTAGTGTGTGAGGAAGCCAACCTAAAAATAATAAATAATGAAAAATATTTTTATGGATATATAAATTTGAAAAACTTCCTAAAGTTATGTTAGGACAAGTCCACATTACCCATATAGAGTAATAGTGTGACATTGTCTGTGAAGTGTAACCTTGTCCAAAATCCATAAAACAAAAAGGTAAAGATAGAATGATATTTGGGATCCCCAAGGTAGGTATTAAAAGATGAATAAAACATAAAAAATCATTAGACTGATAAATAATATAAACAAGCCTTAGACTTAAAGCATAGTACAAAAATAAGCCCTATGTCTATCATCAACAATCTTAATGGGCAAGATTTGTGCAAAAAAGTTTATTTTGAAAGGAATTGTGTTAAATTTGGGTGTATACAATTTTTTGGCACAATATGATGATGATCATAAATAATATGAAATAAAATAGATTAAACATAAACTTTTAGATTATAAAAAATTATAATGCAATGGAGAAGTTGCCCTTGGACATTATTTTTTCACTAGAAATGCTTCACACAACATACTTAATAATAAGGAACATTTCATCACAAAGGTGGATCTACTTTATTATTTAATTAGAAAACCATACTTATATAAACACATATCTAAGTTGGTGATTTTTTTAAGATAGATACTGGGGTTGAACGGGTCCCCTACCCATAGATAAAGAGAAGCACAAAAAAATGATTAGATTGATTAATAATATTTACTAATCAAAGTTATTGTCCTGAACCAAGGACTAAAAACAAAAATATTAAAAAACTTAAAAATTCCCAAAAAATACTGCAAGACTACTAATTGAGATGAAAGGAAAAAACAAGAAAGTTTACCAAAAAAAAAGTAGCCTCATAGTAATTAGATTGTGTCTTCCTTATAATCTAGCACAAGCACCTCCTCATTAGGAATTCTAGCCAATGTATAACTCTCATACACTTTTTTCCTTGACCTTCAAAGCCTATGTTTAATACCGCCCACTAAAACTACCACATGATTTCTTTCCAAGCATCTCTTCATAGCCACTACAACCACTCATCTAGGGGTCACTTCTAACTAGGGAGGAATTGTAGGCATGCCCCAAAGAAACATTTTTTCTATAAGCTTCACAACATCCACATGATTTTGATTATGTCTATCTTCCTTCCACTATGTCAATTACATAATGGGGCTCTTGAGATGAGCCAAAGGTGGCATGGTCAAGAACTAGTTCTCTATAGAATCACTGTCACAAACCTTCTTCTAGATTTCCTCCAAAAAACCAACTAAAATCATAAACCTAGTTTCCAATGCTCTAAATTCTAAATGTGGCACCAAACTGATGTTGTCCAAGCTAGAAAAAGGTAATTTGAGGAAAGGTCCCAAAACCACCCTTTCAAGATCCTCCAAGAGACCAAGATGGTAATTAGGCATCATAGAAAACACCATAATTTTAAAAAACACATCATTTTCCACCATTAGATCCATAATAGTGGTCACAAGCATGGCATCCATTATATAATTGACTTTACTCTGCATTTAGTGTGCCACATAATCATCTCTTATGACTACTAAGATAGCCTACAAAATCTCTTCTGTAGGGACCCAAAAAATGTGTTTTATCTAAGCCCTGGAATGTTGCCATCAAAATACATTTCCTTTGTAGAACTGCTGCCATAGACCACTAGAGTTACAAGAGGTAATTCCACTTCACTCTCCATGGTTTCAAAAAAATAAATGCAAATGAATTCCAAAAATCCACCCAAGAGGCAATTAAAATGTGTAAACAAGGTTGAGGCATGTCATTTCACCATTGATAACATTAATGAAAATGGTTGCCACCTTGTTCACATGGGTTAGGCCATTATGAGGAAATGATGCAACTTGAATGGTGGAAAATAAAACCAATTAAGGCCATTACTAGCCATAATTGAAAATAATCAATAACCTTTAATTATATATATATATATATATATGCCCAAATTAATGGCCACACTCCCAATAATATATTCTTAAAAAGACCTATGATTGTCCACATGTAGATCCTCCCTTTGGTCAATTCTGTAATTGGCTAAAAAAATTAGCTAGTGAATTGGATTCTCTATAGTAGTGCTTTCATTCCCAATAATAAAAATTATCCAAGTGATCCCAAAAATTAGAAAAAATATATTCCAACTTATAGGAAATGGTTGAATTTTTCTTAAGAGCATAGATGAAGATTTAAGAATCACATTTAATTACAAGATTATCAATTTTACATTATATAGTTATACCAACCCTAATTGAAAAAGCATGATCTTTAGATTTTTTGTTCATGCCATCCATTCATTTTCTTAAAGCAGATCTGATCAAATAACCTTTATAGTCCCTTATGATACATCCTTCTCTGGAAGCACCTGAATTTCCCCTTGAGGCACCATCAAATTTTATTTTAAACCACCTCAGAAAAGGAGGAATCTAGATAGTCTTATACTTTCTAAAATTTTCACCCGAGCTTACTAATGCCCCATTAATGGGTGCTAAGTTTGTGATTTTAATTATGGAATTCAATTTAAATTTTATATCTTAAAAATATTTAAAGGGCAAGGTAATTATAGATCAATTAGTTATAGCACTAGTAATTAACACAACGTCAACCAATTATATTTTTTGAGATGATATAATTGCATATAATATTGATGATGATACTTGTATTGTCTACTTTTATGGATCCAAATGTGCTTTAGGTGTTGGCATAGGAATATTTCTAGAATTTCCTTAGGGATAACCTATGTCATTGGCACACTATTTACATTACTCATGTATAAAAATCATAGAAAAATATTAGGCATTAAATTTAGGGTTATATGTTATGCACACATTAAAAATAAAATATATTCAATTATATGGTGATTTTCAACTTATATTCAACTACACTGTAGATGTTTATCAGATAAAGGAGGAAATTTTGATCCCATTTAGAGATATGGTACAACATTTAATGACATAATTTGGTAAGATTATGAATGAGAGTTTACCTTGCATAAATAATCATCATAGATAAAAAAAGGCCAAGGTATATTCTCTTTTTCATATATAAAGCATTGATATACATGTTATTCTAGCTATATGATGTCTACAAAAACCCTCAATTACGATAACAGACTTGGACAAATTAGTAGTATTTATTGTTAGGTGAAATGTAAGTAATTAAAAATAGTATTAAAATATATGTAATATATTATATAAGGTCATTTCCCCAATATATTTCTCATGAAATTAAAATTAAAATTATAATGAGATGAAATTTATAATTTTATAATAGGATTTGATGTATTTAAATGATCATTTGACAAACATTTGTTCGATGTCTTGGCTATGAGAAAGCTAAGCTAGATTTATTATAAGTACACAAAATTGAATGTGGAAGATACTTCATTGGAAAATACATGTCATATAAATTATTACACATGGGTTAGTATTGGCCTGCAATGTATTGAGAATGTACATAACATGAAAAAATATGTGTGCAATGTTAATGGCTTAGTAATTTGAACCACACTACTTCAAGAGAGTTATAGCATATTTTTATCCCCATGGACATTTCATCTTCAAAGATAATTTTTTTAGGAAACATAAATATATAATCATTATAGGGTCACAATTTTAGCATTACAACTAAAAATATATTACAATGTGGGTCAAGGCAATCTCGTTACAATCAACTACAAGGGGATAGCATATGTTGGTTTTTTATTACTAATATCATCTCAAAATTTGGTTTCCATTCAACTATTATCATAAATAATGGGTAATTCTTAAATAATAAGACTATTAATAAATTTTATGCTAAGTATAAAATTTAGGACATATTTTTCACTCCTTATTATATACAAGGAAATGGGCACTCAAAGGTAAAGAATAAGACAATTTATAAAATATTAAGTAGAATAATTGTAATACATGGTGAGGATTGGCATAATATTATTGTTTATGCCTTATGGACCTATTGATGAGTGTTCCCATGGCCACATTGTATACTCCTTATTCTCTAGTTTATGGTATGAAATATGTATTTCCTTTAGAGATGGAGATACCATACTTGCATGTTTCTCTTAAGGATATCGTCAAATAAAATGAGTATCATGAAGAGTGACTTCATAAGTAAAAATTTTTCATTAAAATATGAATAAATTCTATCAATCATCTTAAAGTATATCATAATATAATTAATAAATCATATAATAAGAAGATTCATTATTTTTTACTTGGTGATAAAATAGGAATGATAATTTATTGTTGTGCATCCATCAACACCTTGATTATTTTTAGAAATATAACATACCTATGAGGAATGTCCATATACCCATAATTTATTAGTTTCATATAAATTCAATGTAAAATATAATAGATTTAAAAAATACAAATTGTAAAACTAGCACAATATCTACTACACATGTTATATTTGAACCCATGATGCCAACACTTTTGAAAAATAAAACATTATTCCATTGTGAAGTTTTTAGACATAGTTAAGAGTTATAAGGGATGGTTTAAAACCCCATACACTTATTTATTATGGAATATTGATTTCAAAATCACTTAAATTCACTCAAGTTATCTCAATTATTTTTACTCAATTATATTTCTTTAATTCATTTTCTCAATGTTGATCAATTTTTAAATATCTAGATATATTCCATAATTTTAAAGTGAGGGATTGTAAAACATAATCCAATGATATATTAAAATAATCAGGTTTTATAATATTACATA
The DNA here is from genome assembly GCA_037957365.1 of Torreya grandis. NCBI lineage: Eukaryota > Viridiplantae > Streptophyta > Pinopsida > Cupressales > Taxaceae > Torreya > Torreya grandis. The sequence goes on along the minus strand of JARHVA010006761.1, from coordinate 229,807 downwards.
GCCAAATCTTAAAAAACAATTTTAAAAATTATATAAACACATGCATGTAACATCAAAAAAAAAGTGTAAAGCATATTTAACCATTGTAGAATATAATCACATGTAAAATAATTTAAAAAATCATATGTAATCATAATAAAATATCATAATGTAAATCTCAATATTAAAATATAAAAATAATATGTCTAAGTGAAATAACATTTAATATATAGCATCGTGTAAACATAAATTATTAGATAAACTCTAGTGAGTATGAGGATCAATTAATGGGTAAAAGTGTATACCCCACTAATATATGAGAGGATGGGCATGTAGTAAATACATGTAAAACCATAAAATATAATATTTCAAATATTTATATATGTTTAAGATTCCTAATATGAGGATGAAATACTAGAGGGGATGGAGGTAACAATATTCCCCATTATAGTAGAAATATGAGAGATGGACAAATAATGTGTGTTATTATCATACACTTTTGTATGGTTTATAATGCACTTGTAATATAAATAAATTATATTACAAATTAATAATACAAGATCATATAATATGATACAAAATTGTAAACATTGATTTGATTTATAATCTATCAATATTCTCATATTAAGAATGAGAAACCTATTTTAATCCATTAAATGAATTTTTAATGTTATATAAATAACTAGAGTTTTCATCATTTATGGACCCAAGAAGATATTATTCATGAAAAAATACATGTAATAACTAACTTTTAACAACCATATAATGAACTTCACATCCTTATGTTGTCAAAAACAATGATAGATTTATCATTTGGTTGACTTGTGATCATTTAGATCAACCTTCCCAATCACTATCAGTGTAATATATAACCAAATTTAGGATTTATCTAATGAAAAATACTCATTCCCATAATTTAAATTACCATATATATACCTATAATTCACTTAACATATTTCAAATGGATATCATGGGGATCCTGATAGAAGGGTGACACTAGGTAAGAGGTAACAAATACATTAGGATGAGTATGAGTCAAGTGGAGATGTTTACCAAGTAATTTACCTTAGAGTGTCCAATTAAATTAAGGGGAAAATAAATTAGTATAAATCTTGAATCTATAATGAAAATGAGTCAAGGTAAGCTTACAATTTTCCAAATTGAAGTGGCAACATATTTCTTGAGCATATTTGGACTGATTTATAAATATTCCTTTTATATAGTGTGAGGTATTAAGGAAAAGAATTTTTTTTATAAATCCCATGTTATTTATTTAAAATAAAATCAAATTAACCATTAATTCACGTCATGGATCTATTTTTTTGAACTATATTTAATGATTAGGTCATCTAGACCAAAATTAGGAGTTACATGTCTATATTTTTGTGTAGACTATGGGGTCAGAGGCACTCAATGTAAAACCATAGTTGATTAAAAAAAAAATTATATGATCATACCATGTTAAAGATTATTTTTTCAAAAAATATAAGTATTTTTTTAATCTTTTCACGTACATGTAGTTTTCTCTATTGAGAGGCTTGGGAGGATAAGACATGTATATTTATTATTACAAATAATTATGCAAGAAGGTAATTTTGATGTCAATATCATAGACTTATCATCCTTATGTTTTAGCTAAGGATAAAATTAATAAAAATTTTCAAGGTAATATACATCTTAAACTTGTGACAAACCCTTTGCTACGAGCCTATATTTGTAACTATCAATGGACCTAGCTATTTAATACTTAGTGTAGTACACCCACTTTCACCTCATAGTTTACCTTATGAAATTTAAAACAAGTACAAATTGTTATTAATATTAATAAAATAAATTTATTCTATGATAAATATGTGTAATTTAGGATTCTTACTCTCCTCATGATAATTATCTAGATCCTGACTCACTATTAAGTGTTCAACATTTAATAAATGATATGGTCTAGTCTTGTGTGATTCTATATGATACCTTTCCCATGCACAAAACTCTGTAGATCCATAATTTTTGATAATATGTTCATTTTTTATATGAATTATAAATGACCTATGGCATTTTAGTGGAGTGAATTATTCTACCAACAATGGAGCATCTAGTTTCTCCCTTGTGACTCATCATCTAAACATTAATGATTCTTATATTTAAAATCATCCAAACTATATTGTTATAAAAGATAAATATAGTAATTTTTATTATATCAATATAAACTAATGGAGGAGGAAAAAAATAATGTGTTGGATCTTAATCTTGGGAGTTTTCATCAAACAACACACCTCGATCATAAATCACATTTGTGGTGTTTGGGATAAGAAGATGACATACATTAAGTTTTATAAAAATATCCAACAAAATAATAAGTATGACCCTTCCTTTCCATTCTTTATTTTTATTATTTGATATATATTCCCTTTCATAACACCCAAAATATTTGAAAATAAAATCATCAAGCTTGACACTAGACCATTTTTATTCAAGAGTCACTTCTTTCACTACTAAGAAAAGAGTGAAATTTTGAATGTAATTCACATATTGAATTTCATTGACCTAAAACTAAAGATTAAAATATTAGGAATACACAATGTAATAACCCATTTCTTATAAGTTTACAATTATTGGTTTGGCCACACCATTTTGTTGAGGAGTGTATGCCACAATATGCTAGAGTTGGATGCCTACATATTCAAAAACACTAGTCATTTAGTTATTAAAATATTAACCCCCATTATATATTCTAAAATTATAAAATTTTCTATCTAGCATTTTTTAGAAGGGTATTTAAAATTTTGAAATGCTTAAAGTCCTCAATTTGATTTTTAAACTAGTAGACCCATGTTCTGACTAAAATTATCAATAAATGTAAACACATATTTATGTTTTTAAAAATAAACATGTGGAAAGATATGAGGGCACTATGAACAAACTTTTTTTTTTTTTTAATCTCAAACATTTTCCTTTAGGAAAATGATCCCTATATATTTTTCTTATTGCACAACCTGGAAATACTCCATTTTTAAAGGAAACTTTGGGTAAATGAAGAATCATGTTGTTCTTAATAAGAAACTAAAATGATAGAAAGTTTAGGACAAAAAATGTTCATTCTAAATTTTTATCAAGTCATTTTCTTATGCAATGATTCCTTGTGAAGGTTGATTATACACAGTTTTCAAACTTTTAAAATCTGGGTTGATGATCAACCTTTCCAATAGTTACAATAGTGGATTGGTCTTTTGCATTTTTTATAAAAACCTTGATAATTGTAAACCCCTTCATTTTTATTTAACTTAAATGTAGGATATAATATATAGATAGTAATTTTTTATAAATTTTTTTACCATGGATAAATTTTTTGAACAATCCATTCTCCATCTCAATGGACCCTTTGCCCTTAGCAACTAGAGGATTAGAGTTGTAAAATTTTCAATTGTAGCTTGCATTAATACTGTGAAATAAAAAACCATTATTTTACATATGGTGATAAGAACTTCATTCCAATTCCATTTAGACATTGGTTATCCATCTACTATTACAAAAAGTGTTTCTCCTATCTTGGAGGTAAGGAGCTTCATTTTCTTCATTTTTATTCCAAATAGGTCTTTTTTTAACGTGATGATTCTTCATGGCATTTACTATAGTTTTTTCAAGATTTTTTTATTGAATGATAAACATCAAAAGGGTGGTAATTCCATCATATATACATTAAAAGTGTCTTATCACATGATGATTTTTAGGAAGAAATATACATATCCCAAACTCTTGGTTCTATCAATAGTGAGAAATCTCTACAAGTGTACAAGTAGAAAAATTACTTAAAATAATTGAAGCAATATTATCAAACATAAAATTTTAAAATTAATATTTTATTAATCAGCTCTAGTTTTATATAGAGTGCCTCCAACCCCATAATCTACATAAATAAAGTAGACACACAACTCTTGATTTTGGTCCTCTATGTCAATGACCTAATCACTACAAGAAATTTAGGCAAATATATCCATTAAGTAAACACACAATTGATGAATTAATTTAAATTACTAAATTTGGTCTATTATATTATATTATTGGCATTTGAATATTGAAATCTAAAAAAGTCTTATTTGTAAATCAAACCATGTATGGTTAAGGCATACTTTGCAACTTCAACATGGAAAATTGTAAGTTTATCCATAGAGTCAAGATTTAAACTAAATGTATTGAGTAAATATACATGAAATTGGTGTGAATTATTATATATTTGACTCATACTCATATTTATCTATCTTTTTTTAGTAACCTGGAGTCACACTTCTACCAAGAACCCCATGATAACTATTGAAAGGATACCAAGTGTATTATAAGTTATATTCACAATACTATTAATTATTGAATTTAGTATTCATTATGAAACACATCCTCAATTTTTAATTATATTTTGGTGAAAAAATATTATTTATAATTTACATCAATAGTGATTGAGTAGGTGATCTAGATAATTTAATGTCAAAAATAGGGTATGTATATAGTCTTTGGGTAGGTTCCAAGACTTGTTCTTATAAGAATAAATATACTATTGATTTGTATATTATGGAGGTTGAGTATGGTGGATTTATCACTAAAATCCATTAGTTATTTTGGATTCAGTGCATGCTTATTGAGTTCATATTTCCATAGGCCCAACTCACAATGATTTGGTGTGATAATAAAACTAATATCCCCATATCTCATAACCCATTTGGGTACCACTACATAAATCACATTGAGATACATCTGAATTATTTTTACCATATGATATAGGAAAAGATCATTGATCTTAAGTATTTCCAAACATAATATTTGGTTATAGACATATTCACAAATCCCTTGCTTGAGACTTAATTTTTTCAACTCATAATGATTTTATGAGTGAAGGAAGGTGTCTTTAAGGGGGATATCTTTTTTATTCTTCCATCCTTCTATTTATCAAATTACATATACACTTTTAATGGTTTAATATGCACTTGAATTATTAATTTTTAATAAAATTAATGGATGTGTTAAATGGTTCTCACTTATCCATTACCCATTATTATAAACTCTTATCAATTAATTGGTTACTTAATTGACTTTATCTAATAGGAAATTCTTATCTTTAAGAAGACTTTATATAAAAGTAATCTACTCTATAAATATTAACCCTAACATTAGCCTCCTTTCATATTAATATAAGAACATAGAGGGATAATGGGTAAATGCATTGTGGATGAGAGTTATTGTTGTTATGTTGAAAATTTTATGCCAAAGCTCATAATATAAATAGGTAGTAATGGTATGTGGATAAATATGTATCTTTTCCTTTTAAGATTTCATACATTTATTTATTACATGTTTTTGGGTGTTTGTCTTAATGTATTTTAATTGATTATGTATTTTTTCCATAAATTTATTTGGAAGAAAAAAATAAAATGATGAATCTCATTTCCTCCAAGATAAGAGTAACACTTTCTAAAATAATAGAGGATTACCAATGTCTAAATGGATTTTGGATTCAAAATATTTTCACCATGTGAAAAATAATGGTTTTTCATTTTAGACTCTTGATGCAAGCTACACAACTATTTTTTTTGTGAGAAACTTAAGTCCTTTAGTTATTGAGGGCAAAGGGTTCATTGATATGGAAAATGTACTATTCAATAAAGTTTTACACTTTCTAAACTTATCTATAAAATTAATATCCATCTATAAAATCACACATGTATGTGAATACAAAAATATTGAGTTTACATCTACTAAGGTCATTTTCATAAATGTAAAATACCAATCCACTATTTTAGCCACTAGCAAGGTTGACCATCAAGCCAACTTGTACAAGTCTTAAAAATGTGTTTGTTAAGCCTTCACAAGTCATGAATGGGCATGAAAATGTATTGAGTAAAATTTTACATTAGGGATTTTGTCACTTGAACTATCACTCATTGTAGGACCTTAGTAATCATACCATGGTTCTTGGTTTACCTAATGTTTCCTTTAAAGATGGAGATTTTCTAGGTTGCACAATTAAAAAAAATTAGGGATCATAGTCCTAAAATAAAATATTAGAGGGAAAATTATAGAATATAGTTGGTTAAAAAATATCACATGTCATTCCCACATGTTTATTTTTAAAATCATAAATATGTGCTTACATTTATTGGTGATATCTCTTGTAGAACTTGGGTCAACTACTTGAAAAAATAGTGAAGTCTTTGATAACCTTAAAATTTTCAAATTACATATTTAAAACATTCCAAAGATAATAATTTAGTATCCTAGAATAGATAACAAATAGATTGCATCTACCTATATTTTTCATTTACTAACAAATTATTTTGTAGGACTCATTGGCACTTTTTTCTCCCAGAGTAAAGATCATAAGGAGTACACTTGGATCAGGATTATGATAGCTCATGGTAATTTATGAGAATAGGTATATGATTTTGTATTATACCGATTTACAATAATTATATTTCTATTTGGTTTTATTATCCTCATCCATTGCTCTTTTCCCTACTTTCTACATCTTCTACCTATTTTCAAGTCTTTCCTTAACTAACTTGCCCATGTCAAATTAATTTTGTTTTGATCCTTATTTTTTAAAACTATATTCGACATGACCATGGAATTTATTTTCTTTCCTATTTATCTTTCAAAATATATGATCCCTACTACATATAATTGTGTGCCTACATATACTAACTCAATATAATTGATGTAGTAATTTTTTCAGTCTTGATCTTTATACTACATTGATATGGATTAAGTCCATCAACATATTATATAGGTAACTTATAGGTTTTGTATTTGTATATAGGGATCATAGATATCATTTTTATAATTAAAACACACCATTATTCTTTACTTTCACATAAAATCTTTAATTTAATAGAAGATGAGGTATTAGAGTATATGAGCTTACACTCATGGAGGTATATATTTGCACAAGGCATTTTTAGTTATTAATAAGGAATATCAACTATATATGTATAATTAGTATTTGGAGTCCCTAAATAAGTATACTTTCATTTTCATCCTCCACCTATAACATCTCTCATTAACATCCACCTCAACAAAGGGGCAGATTGATGTGCCAATAAATCAATCCAAAGTAAGTACCCATATCTCTAAACTCTTTATTTTATTTGTTTTATATGCATATACTAGAGTATTAAATTTTAATTTTATTCATAATTAGTTTATATTATGTTAAATTTTCATGTAGGTATCCATAGTTTAATACCTCTTTGTTACAACCCTTCATTTACATATTACTGCCAAGTGGAATTTATCTCTCTTTAGTTTACCTATTTTAAATATTGAATGTAATCTATCTTTATTCATCATTTCCTTAAATTGATTCCCAATTATACATTTAATATTATGTTTTACTAAATTATATTTCTTATATCCTCTCCCCCACTTATTAGTGTGATCAATTTTATCTATGGTAAATCTAGTATGGTCTTCTCCCTTTTCATATTTTAGAAGATATTTATATTTCTAACCATATTCTCCCTACGTACATTGTAGTGAACATGAGGTTAATCTTATTCCACATCATATGTTGTTTTCCAAATTTAATTTTCTTCAAGATCCCTAAGGGTTATTTTCTAATTCTTATAATGAAAATCCTTTGTGACCAAAGTGAATCCAACAAATATTTGGTGGTTTCCAAGGATATCAAAGTAAAAATTCTATGTTTATGACTAACATTAGAAAAAAGATTAAAAATCATTTTTTATACATTTTTTACATTTGTCAAGATCCTCGTTTTAAAAAATTAAATATGAATATAAAAAAAATGCATTCATGCTAACCCTGATGTTTTAAACACAAGTATTAATATTATGAATCAATCAAAAAAATAATGTGATTATAGGGTGAAGATGAATATATCCTTGAGTATACCTATGAAATGAATGTATACCTTCAATAAATTACCAAACATGTAAAAAAAACCCTTAAACAAGTTTGTGTGCTCATGATGTCTCATTTATTATAAAATTCACTTACACACATCTTTCCTAATGTTTTATTTGTTTTTATATTTTAGTTTCTTAATATTTTATCTATTTTTATATTTTGGTAATATAAATAATATAAAAATATTGGAACTAAGACTACATAAAATAGGGCATTCAACACTAAAATTTGAATGTAAACAAGAAATTTATTGTACTTACTATTTTTAGAATTGGAAAATTAATGAAGGAATAAATGATACTTATCTTATTTCTATGCTATTTTGTTCAATGTTTGTGTCAATGATTTATAAAATTCTATATATTATTTTTTTAATTTACTCAAATCACGAAATAAACCCTCAAAACTTACATAGACATTACCAATGAATGTTTGAACCCTAGCCACAACCAATACTATCGTTTATCTGTTAGCACTATCCAAGTTTATTAGGCTAGTATTTTATATCTCAAAACATTATATATATATATATATATATATATATATATATATATATATATATATATATATATATATATATATATATATATATATATATATATATATATTATGTGTTTTTTGGTTCCTTATTCATGTGTCTATAACCTAACTTTACCTCTCCTTGCCTTAAAACCATAGCTTCACTTTGGATTCTAGAATGACTTGAAAAAATGGTTTAGAAATATGGGTTGGATAACTTCAATCACTACCCACTTTATGATTAATAATTTACTACAATATAATACTTTGAAGTCAGCTCAAATTGCATGTATTTCTCCCATCTATATGTGTTTGCATTCACATGCATGCACACACCATCATAATCATGCTAGAATGCAATGAAACTTTTATCTTTTAACACTTGATAACATGAAACTTTATCCTTGCATTAGCATTCAAACTCAGATATAGAGCTACTCATTTGAGGTGATTTAAAATGTATATGCCTTTGTGATAATGAATTTATGGAGTGATATATATATATATATATATATATATATATATATATATATATATATATATATATATATATATAATTTATGTGTTTTTTGGTTCCTTATTCATGTGTCTATAACCTAACTTTACCTCTCCTTACCTTAAAACCATAGCTTCACTTTGGATTCTATAATGACTTGAAAAAATGGTTTAGAAATATGGGTTGGATAACTTCAACCACTACCCACTTTATGATTAATAATTTACTACAATCCAATACTTTGAAGTCAGCTCAAATTGCATGTATTTTTCCCATCTATGACTGTTTGTGTTCACATGCATGCACACACCATCATAATCATGCTAGAATGCAATGAAACTTTTATCTTTTAACACTTGATAACATGCAACTTTATCCTTGCATTAGCATTCAAACTCAGATATAGAGCTACTCATTTGAGGTGATTTAAAATGTATATTCTTTTGTGATAATGAATTTATGGAGTGATATATATATATATATATATATATATATATATATATATAATCTATGTGTTTTTTGGTTCCTTATTCATGTGTCTATAACCTAACTTTACCTCTCCTTGCCTTAAAACCATAGCTTCACTTTGGATTCTAGAATGACTTGAAAAAATGGTTCAGAAATATGGGATGGATAACTTCAACCACTACCCACTTTATGATTAATAATTTACTACAATCCAATACTTTGAAGTCAGCTCAAATTTCATGTATTTATCCCATCTATGTGTGTTTGTGTTCACATGCATGCACACACCATCATAATCATGCTAGAATGCAATGAAACTTTTAGCTTTTAACACTTGATAACATGCAACTTTATCCTTGCATTAACATTCAAACTCAGATATAGAGCTACTCATTTGAGGTGATTTAAAATGTTATGCCTTTGTGATAATGAATTTATGGAGTGATAATGTATTTTTCATGATTATAATTGGTTATCAAATGTAATTTCTATTTTCATAAGATCTTGTGATTCATTTGTCATTATAATTAACTCTTTGATATCTCCCCCTATGCCCAATATATGAAATTATCTTAGGACAAAAAAATGGAGATGTTATAATTTAAAAAGTATCCATTATAGGTTATTAGACACTATTTTTAGTGGAGAAAACATATACAAAACTACAAGCCTTTGATTGTTGCATGTTTTGTCCAAAGAAGGGAAATTAAACATCTAGAGTATGGTTATGGTCTACTTAAGATCATGGCTTTTTTTACGCAAAATATAAATATCCTAAGTAATTGTAATAAAAAATTAGGTTTACGAAGATGATAGATATGTAAACTAATAGGAGAAAGTGTGCAAAATATTCAAATGTACATATGCAAAAGTCATGTATGTCAAAATTTATATTTTTAAGTATCTAATACCAAAATTATGTGTCTAGAAAATTCCCCTTTTATTCTAGCATTTAAAATTGAATATTAAATGAATAAAATAAATAAATTTGATATTTTTGATTAATTGCACTTTATATTAACATATATGCCCTAAATGTCCATCTTTCCCCATGTAAAACCTGCAAGGAAACATGTATATATTAATTCCTTTTCATAATATTTAATATGAAACAATATATATCATTAAATTATTTTAAATTAATATGTAGAGTAATGAATACACCTAAGATATGTGAACCAAGTTTCCATTTTAACGCATTTGGAGAATGCCATGGAGTGATTATGCACCAGGGAGATACACCTTATAAAATCATGTGTTGAATATCATTAATGCCTCAATAATCACTAAAGATAGATAAGTGAAGGAAGTTGATCCAAAGTGTAACCTTGAAATAGGTTTATATGTAAATATAAAACCCCAAAATATGTTATATGTAAAGATTTATCCCTTAACTATGTTTATATGAAAATTAAAATTTTAAAGCAGCCACTTAAAATATATTTTAAACCGAAAGTGCTTATGTAGTACCATTGTCACCCATCAATTCTCAATGTTAAATATAGGAAAGTATTTACATGAACCAAATTCATGTCTTAAATTTGATCCATCTATAACTTAAAGTGATATAAAATTCCATAATGTGACTATCAATTTGACCATTGTAATTTATCTCATAATTTCATTGATTATGTAAATATTTACTCACAATCATGTAGAATGTCTCGCATATACCCTGCACATGCCTACATTTTTCCAATTTATCCCATATAATCACATAATCTAACCCAAAATGTTGACTATCTATTTATCATGGCCTAAATATCTAAGACAATGCCATTGCATGCCTCCATTTTGAGGTGAGGGATGAAGGTAGTGAATCACTCATATTAAAGGAGAATATATTCATATGATCTATTATATATATAATATTATCATGTAAATTATGTATACAAACATGATAATATATTTCATTATATAAATATTTTATCATTGAAATATATAATAGGCATGTAATTTAAAGAAATGGGCTTACAAGTGCCATGTCAAGAAAATATATAAATTAGGTACACTATAATAACCATCACAATAGATGCATGATAGAAATCATTTCATCACACACAAATAAAATAATATATTATATAAATCATGGAACCAAGCTCAAAAACAATCATATATGTAACCATGACCATATGCACACAATTTCATGATTATGAAGCACATAAACACTTAAGAGATAACTTGAATCTAATTTGAATTTGATACAACATGCACAAAAAATCCATGACATGGACTAGAGTATCCTCTAACTTAACTAATCTATTACATGACAAAATATAATCAATGCTCTCATGGACCATAAAATAATAATTAACATATATGAAACAAGCAATGTTAGTCTATATAATCAATCAATGTCATCATATAGTATAACAAAGAACTATATCTATATAAAATACCACTCTAAAAATTATGTGAAATATAAAAACATGTAGAAAAGTTTATGTTTCTTAATATAATTAATGGAAAGGCATATAAATATATAACCTAAAAATTATATCAAGATTCTCACATTATAGGCATGCTCCTAATGTATATATAAATCCCTTGAGAGTATTGAATATCATGCATTTGTATTTTCATGTATCATATATAACCTATATGTCCTATACCCCACTCATGAATATTTTGAAAATCATGTTCATATAAAATGCATACATAATTTACCTTGCATATGATAAATACCATCAATCAAACATGTTTAATATCAAAGTATGTCATCCATATGTCCTTGATTTGAATTTATTTTCGAATATTTGAATTATTTATTGAATTTAATAACACATATATCACTTTAATCAAGGATAAGAGAAAATTATTTGAAAATATAATAAGAGAATGGATTTGACCAGTCTATAACATATTTAAATAGATAACATAAACCAACTATAATATCAAAGTAGTCTCTAAGAAGTGGTGATAATGAACATGCCCCCACTTTATATCTGAATCAAAAAATCATGTCTCAAAATAACATGTAGATAAAGGAAGATGCACACCCCAAATTGGAAAGAATCAATGTGTATGCAAATGCCATAATATGTAAGAATCAAATGTATGTGATCATGTAAGATTAATCTAGGCCATAACAACAACAATAATATATAGTAAACATGGAAGGGTGATAAAAATATATTGTTTCATCAAGTTTTAGTATGCTTCAAGGAATTTTGAGTAGAATCTTACTATTGTAAATGATATATCATCACAAGATAACTAGTATGAATGTTTAGATGAAGATAACAAAGAAAAAGGAAAGGGCTAGTGAAAAAATCATAACCAAAGTAAAAAAAAAAAGGGATATAATAATGTTCAATGAAAAATCATACACACATGCATGTCAAGATATAATAAAATATAAAATAATCAATAAAATATATAGAAGATCATCAAGCAAGTTGACTATATAAAGCTATTTACAATGGTTTATGTTTAAGTTAACCAATTATCCCATCAATGAGATTGTCATCTGTATGTTTTATATTTTATATGTTTTAATCATTAAGTGTATATCCATATTCATCTAAAAATTTACCCTTGAAATTTCAACCATATTTTTTATTAATAATAGATAATGTATAAAAAACCACACCATATTTCAGGTTTTTTTTTTTGTGATGTAACCTTTTATGGGTTTACTATGAAAATCCTATTTACAATAATTAAGCATTGATTTTTTATGACCTTTGAATTATTTTGACCTTATAAAAATAGTAATAAATAGGCTTGAATATATACTTATTTTAAAACTAATTATCATAGATGACCTGGGTTCTAAAAGTTGAGATCTAGGCAGTTTTGAGTGTCATCAACTTGATTCTAGTGTTTGTTTTCTCACTAGATAATAACGACTAATATGAACATTACTACCATGTTTGTGTAGTGTAATTTTGGTGGTGGTAATGTATCATTTGTAATACTAGTCCTATTTTTTGGGAGTACTTGTGCTGATGTTTTTAGGTCCTATTCTTGTGCACAAAAAATCTAGAGGTCTATGTTGTGCATAAAAAACTTGATTTAGTGTGCAACCCCTAATCATCCTTATAATTATTGTATGATAAATATTTATGTGTGTTATTAGGATGGAATAGACATCCTAAACATCCTACTATTTAGATATTTTCCTACATACCAATAGTCAAAAGAGGGATCAAGTGCGATGTAGCTCTCCCACCTAGTGCTTGATGTAAGTGGAAGTGAATGTTATAATGAGAGTGGCCTTGGATGACTTGAATGTTATTGATCTTTGAAATTATAAAAAAATAGAATTATGGATACTTTAGATGGTAGTATGTATAAGTAGGGAAAAATAGGTATCAAATACCTTGATTTTTCTCAACTTAGTCTTTGGTTTGAATAACTTTTACATCTATTTTATATCTAGTGAATAGAGATGAATTAGACTTGTATTTATAGGGTTATATTGCTTGTGGAGATAATAAAATATGATTAGGTCAACCTTAAGAGAGGCACACATTAGAAAAATTATTTTTTAGGAAGAGATAGGGCTAAGGACAATAGCACCTAGTTGGGGACACTAGTGCCATGTAGTTATAGTGTCCCAAATGTGGTGTTAATGTCCTCTTTGTAGACTACTGATTAAGTCAGATTGGGATCTTTGATGATAGTTTTAGGACTATGTTTTTACTAATTATAGGTTAATATGGTTTAATGAATGACTGTAAAAGTAAGTATAATGCTTAAGGATAGGTCTATGACTAGCCTATGCATAGGTTAACCTGAGTGACACTCTTAACATCCAATTACTATTTTTAGGTGACTGCATTCCCCCACCTTTATGCTAGTATTATAGTATAGTGAAATGACTAGTATAAAGGAAAAATAATCATACCTAGACTTACCTTGGAAGTGAAGTCTAAGTAGCTAAGTTTGAGTTTGTGAATTTGGGTCTGCGTATGTGGAATATGATCCAAACAATGTCTTGGAATGAAACATGCAAAAATCAGTCCTTACATAAGAGATGATCAAAATCAAACGATTATGCTAAAATAAAATAATTGAGTAAATATGGGAAAAGAGAGAGGAAAAGAATAAATACATCTCATTGGGTACATAAACCAATGCATGAACTTGGTGATACCTTGTGTGTTTGAGTGTACATAGTGATCATATCATTGAATATCTTGAACCGAGTTGATGGCTTGTTCAATCTTCATATGGGTGGCTCAATAACTCAATCTTATTTTAACTCCATCATTTCCCACCACTTCTTGGTATATCTTGATCTCTTTGAATATCTCAAATAAGATTATAATTTTGTCTAACCCTCTCATGTAGGTGGTTCAAGAAATCAATTAGGCCATAAGTCCATCATTTCCCACCTATGTGAAGTATATGAATCTATAATTGAACTATGAAAAGTGATAAAAATTTATAACTCATTAAATCTAACTATGTATTCATCTCCATGGTCATTTGGGTATATTACATAGCACTTGGCCACTTGAGAATGATAACCACTATAGATAGATTAAGGCATGAATCTGGTGACAACTTGGAATGTGATAGAAAGTGTATATAATGTAGATAATGACATGTATTTTTCCATTCCATCTAATTAACCTATTTAAAGTTAAGCATATGGAAACATATGTTCTACACATGTCCCTAATCTAGTATCTGAATATACTAAATCTAAACTGAGTATGTAATAACTAAATCTATATAAATGATATAAATGTATGAGTGACCATGTTACACATGATGCCCAAAAATATATGCAATTGGTATGAATCTGACCTAAAATGAATGAATTTAAGGAAAAAATGGACATAATTGGAAAACCTATAACTGTATCTATGTAAATATGTATTATACTTGGTGTATTGGTCTAAATGATCTAAATTGTCCTAAATGATATAATATAACAAAGCATTATATCTATATAAAATACCACTCTAAAAATAATGTGAAATATAAAAACGTCTAAAAATAGTTTATGTTTCTTAATATAATGAATGGAAAGGTATAGAAATATATAACCTTAAAATTGTATCAAGATTCCCACATTATAGGCATGTTCCTAATGCATATATAAAATAGCATGCATTTGTATTTTCATGAAACATATATAACCTATATGTCCTATACCCCACTCATGAATATTTTGAAAATCATGTTCATATAAAATGGATATGTAATCCAACTTGCATATGATAAAACCATCAATCAATTATGTTTACTATCAAAGTATCTCATGCATATATCCATGATTTGAATTTATTTTGGAATACTTGAATGTTTTTTTGAATTTAATCACACATATATAAATTCAAGCAAGGATAAGAGAAAGTATTTGAAAATAGAATAAGAGAATGGATTTGAATAGTCTATATCATATTTAAATAGATAACATAAACCAACTATAATATCAAAGCAGTCTCTAGGAAGTGGTGACAATGAACATGCCCCCACTTTATATATGAATCAAAAAATAAAGTCTCAAAATAACATGTAGAGAAACAAAGATTCACACCCCAAATTGGCAAGAATCAATGTGTATGTAAATGTCATAGTATGTAAGAATCGAATGTATGTGATCATGTAAGAGTAATTTAGGCCATAACAACAACAAGCATATATAGTCAACATGGAGGGGTGAAAAAAATATAATGTTTCATCAAGGTGTAGTATACATCAAGGAATTTTGAGTATGATCTTACTATTTTAAATGATATATAATCACAAGATAACTAGTATGAATGTTTAGATGAAGATAACAAATTAGAAGGAAAGGGCTAGTAGAAAAATCATAATAAAAGTAAAGAAAAGGGATATAATAATGTTCAATGAAAATTCACACACGCATGCATGTCAAGATAAAATAAAATATAAAACAATAAATCATATATAGAGAAGATCATCAAGCAAGTTGACTATATAAATCTATTTACAATGGTTTATGTTCAAGCTAACCAATGATCCCATCAATGGGATAGTCAAATGTATGTTCTATATTTTATATGTTTTAATCATTAAGTGTATATCCATTTTCATCTACAAATTTACCCTTGGCATACCAAACATATTTTTTATTTATAATTGAGAATGTATAAAAAACCACACCATATTCAATTTTTTTTTTGGTGATGTAATCTTTTATGGGTTTACTATGAAAATCCTATGTTTAGATTAAAGGATTGAGATGTTTAAATAAGTTAAATAATTTACAATAATTAAGCACTAGATTTTATTACCTTTTACTTCTTTTGAAATTATAAAAATATCAATAAATAGGCTTGAATATAGACTTATTTGAAAAATAATTGTCATAGATTGTCTGGGTTCTGAAAGTTAAGATCTAGGCAATTTTGAGTGTCATCAACATGATTCTGGTGTTTGTTTGCTCACTAGATAATAATAGCTAGTAAGGACATTACCACCATGTTTGTTTAGTGTCCTTTAGGTGGTGGTAGTGTCTCCTTTGTAGTAATATTCCTATTTTATGGGAGTATCTGTGCCTATGTTTTTAGGTCTTATTCTTGTGCACATAAAATTTGGAGCTCTATGTTATACCTAAAAATCTTGATTTAGTCTGCAAACCCTAATCATATTTACAATTATAGTATGATAAATATTTGTGTGTGTTATTAGGATGGACTAGACACCCTCAACACCCCACTATGTAGATATTTTCCTATATACCATTACTCAAAAGAGGGATCAAGCCCAATGTAGCTCTCCCACCTAGTGCTTGATGCAAGTGAAAGTGAATGCTATAATGAGTGTGGCCTTGGATGTCTTAAATGTTATTGATCTTTGAAATGTTTAATAACTATAATTATGGATACTTTAGATGGTTTTATGTATAAGTATGGTAGAATAGGTATCAAATACCTTGATTTTGCTCAACTTAATCTTTAGTTTGAATAGCTTTTGCATATATTTTCCATCTAGTGAATATAGGTGAATTAGACTTGTATTTATAGGTTTATATTGCTTGTGTAGATAATAAAATATTATTAGGTCAATCTTAAGAGAGGAACACATTAGAAAAATTATTCATTAGGAGGAGCTAGGGCTAAGGATAGTAGCACCTAGTTGGGGACACTAGTGCCATGTAGTTGTAGTGTCCCAAATGTGGTGCTAATGTCGTCTTTGTAGACTAAAGATTAAGTTGGATTGGGATCTTTGATGATAGTTTTAGGACTGTATTTTAAATGATTATAGGTGAGTGTGGTTTAATTAATGACTATAAAATTATAATGCTTAAGGATAGGTCTATGGCTAGCCTATGGATATTTTAACTTGAGAGACACTTTTAACATCTAATTACTATTTTTAGGTGATTACATTCCCTGATTTATGCTTGTAATGCAGTAGAGAGAATTGACTAGTATAAGGGAAAATAAGCATACCTGGACTTACCTTGTAAGTGAATCCTGAGTAGCTAAGTTTGAGTTTGTGAATATGGGCCTACATATGTGGAATATGATCCAAAGCAATGTCTTGGAATGAAACATGCAAACATAATTCCTTACTTAAGAGATAATCAAAAGAAAAAGACTATTATAAAATAAAATAAATGAGTAAATATGATAAAAGAGAGAGGAAAAGAAAAAATACATTTCATTGGGTACATAAACCAATGTATGAACTTGGTGATAACATGTGTATTTAAGTGTGCATAGTGATCATATCATTGAATATCTTAAACTAAGTTGATGTCTTATTCAATACTCATATGGGTGGCTCAAGAACTTAATCTGATTTTAAATCCATCATTTCCCAGCCCTTCTTGGTGGATCTTGATCTCTATGAATATCTTGAATAAGACTGTAAGTTTTTCTAACCCGCTCATGTACGTGGTTAAATAACTCAATTAGGCCATGACTCCATCATTTCTCACCTATGTGAAGTATATGCATCTATAATTTAACTATACAAAGTGCTAAAAATCTAACTGAGTAAATCTAACTATGTATTCAACTTCATGGCCACTTGGGTATATTAGGCAACTCTTAGCCACTCAAGAATGCCAACCACTATAGATATATTAAGGCATGAATTTGGTGACAACCTAGAATGTGATAGAAAGTGTATAAAATGTAGATAATGACATGGAGTTTTCCATTCCATCGAATTAATTTTTTTGAATTTAAGCATATGGAAACTATATGTTATGTGCATGCCCCTAATCTAGTATCTAAGTATACTAAATCTAAACTGAGTATGTAATAGCTAAATCTATATAACTGATCTAAATGTATGAGTGACCATGTTACACATGATGCCCCAAATTTTGTACAAATGGTATGAATCTAAGCTAAAATGAATGAATATGAGAATAAAATGGACATAACTCATAAACCTATGATTGTATCTATGCAAATTTGTATTATACTTGGTGTATTGGTCTGAGTGATCTAAACTATCCTAAATTGGGGCTACTAGACAATAGTGCCCTATAATGGATAGTATCACCCTATGGTGCTTGTGTCCCAATCTAGGCACTAATGCCTATCTAGTCTAATTTTTGAGTGACCTATATTGACTTCTAAGTCTTTATTCTATTATGTGTTTGCCCTGATCCCGATGTCTGAAATTGAGCCTATGTGTTGAAATATATCTATAAAAAGCAATGTAGGATCTTGATATCAATGACAAACCCTTTTGAATGCCCAATATTTTGAGGGTAGTTGATATCCCCATCAATTCTCAATATTAAATATAGGAAATTGTTTACATGAACCAAATTAATTTCCTAAATTTGATCCATCTATACCTTAAAGTGATATAAAATGACATAATGTGACTATCAATTTGGCCATTGTAATTTATCTCATAATTTCATTAAATAAGTAAATATTTACTCAAAATCATGTAGAATGTCTCCCATATACAATACACATGCCTATATTTTTCCAATTTATCTCATATAATCACATAATCTAACCCAAAATGTTAACTATCTATTTATCATGGCCTAAATATCTAAGACAATCCCATTGCATGCCTCCATTTTGAGGTGAGGGATGAAGCCAATGAGTCACTCATATTAAATTAGAATATATTCATATTATCTATTAAATAGATAATATTATCATGTAAATTATGTATATAAACATGATAATATATTTCATCCTATAAATATTTTATCATTGTAATATATAATAGACATGTAATTTAAGGAAATGGGATTACAAGTGCCATGTCAAGAAAATATATAAATTAGGTACACTATAATAACCATCAAAATAGATGGAAGATATAAATCATTGCATCACACACAAGTAAAATAATATAATATATAAATCATGGCACCAAGCTCAACAACAATCATATATGTAACCATGCCTATATGCACACAATTTCATGATTATGAAGCACACAAACACTTAAGAGATAACTTGAATCTAATTTGACTTTAACCAAACATTCACAAAAAATCAATGACATGGACTCGATTATCCTCTAACATAACTAATCTAGTACATGACAAAACATAATCAATGCTCTCATGGAGCACAAAATAATAATCAACATATATGAAGCAAGCAATGTTAGTCTATATAATCAATAAATTTCATCATATAGTATAATAAATCACTATATCTATATAAAATACCACTCTAAAAATTATGTGAAATATAAAAACATGTAAAAATAGATTATGTTTCTTAATATAACGAATGAAAAGGCATAGAAATATATAACCTTAGAATTGTATCAAGATGCCCACATTATAGGCATGCTCCTAATGTATATATAAATCCCCTGAGAGTAATGAATATCATGCATTTGTATTTTCACGTATCATATATAACCAATATGTCCTATACCCCATGTATGCATATTGTGAAAATAATGTTCATATAAAATGGATGTATAATTCACCTTGCATATGATAAATACTATCAATAAATCATGTTTACAATGAAAGTATGTCATGCATATTTCCTTGATTTGAATTTATTTTATAACATTTGAAGGTTTGTTTAATTTAATCACACATATATCAATTCAAGCAAGGATAAGAGAAAAGTATTGGAAAATAGAATAAGAGAATGGATTTGACTAGTCTATAGCATATTTAAATAGATAACAGAAACCAACAATAATATCAAAGCATTCTCTATGAAGTGGTGACAATCAACATGCCCCCACTTTATATATGAATCAAAAAAATCATGTCTCAAAATAACATGTAGAGAAAGGAATATGAACACCCCAAATTGGAAAGAATAAATGTGTATGGAAATGTCATAATATGCAAGAATCGAATGTATGTGATCATGTAAGATTAATGTGGGCCATAACAATAACAAACATATATAGTCAACATGGAGGGATTATAACAATATAATGTTTCATCAAGGTGTAGTATGCTTCAAGGAATTTTGAGTAGGATCTTACTATTTTAAATGATATATCATCACAAGATAACTAGTATGAATGTTTCGCTGAAGATAACAAATTAGAAGGAAAGGGTTAGTGAAAAAATCATAACCAAAGTAAAGAAAAGGGATATAATAATGTTCAAATAAAAATCATACACACACATGCATGTCAAGATAGAATAAAATATAAAAAATTAAATCAAATATAGAGAATATTATCAAGAAATTTTCCTATATAAATCTATTTACAATGGTTTATGTTCAAGCTAACCAATGATTCCATCAATGGGATAGTCATATGTATGTTCTATATTTTATATTTTTTAATCATTAAGTGTATATCCATATTAATCTACAAATTTACCCTTGAAATAACAAACATATTTTGTATTTATAATAGAGAGTGTATAAAAAACCACACCATATTTCAAAAAAAAAAAATTGTGATGTAATCTTTTATGGGTTCACTATGAAAATCCTATGTTTAGATTAAAGGATTGAGATGTTTAAATAAGTTAAATAATTTAGAATAATTAGGCACTAATTTTTATGACCTTTGACTTCTTTTTAATTTATAAAAATATAAGTAAATAGGCTTGAATATATACTTATTTTATAACTAATTGTCATAGATGATCTGGGTTCTGAAAGTTGAGATCTAGGAAATTTTGAGTGTCATCAACATGATTATGGTGTATGTTTGCTCGCTAGATGATAATAGCCAGTAAGGACATTACCACCATGTTTGTGTAGTGTCCTTTAGGTGGTGGTAGTATATCATTTTTATTAATAGTCCTATTTTTTAGGAGTATATGTGTGTATGTTTATAGGTCTTATTCTTGCACACATAAAATTTGAAGCTCTGTGTTATGCCTAGAAAACTTGATTTAGTGTGTAAACCCTAATCATCCTTAAAATTATGGTATGAAAAATATTTTTGTGCATTATTATGATGTAATAGACACCCTCAACACCCCACTATGTAGAGAGTTTCTTGTATACCATTACTCAAAAGAGGGATCAAGCCTAATGTAGCTCTCCCACCTAGTGCTTGATGCAAGTGCAAGTGAATGCTATAATGAGAGTGGCCTTGGATGTCTTAAATGTTATAAATGTTTAAAAATTATACTTATGGATACTTTAGATGGTAGTGTGTATAATTAGGGTAGAATAAGTATCAAATACCTTGATTTTGCACAGCTTAATCTTTGGATTGAATAGATTTTGCATCTATTTTCCATCTAGTGAATAGAGGTGAATTAGACTTGTATTTATAAGGATATATTGCTTGTGTAGATAATAAAATATGATTAGGTAAATCTTAAGAGAGGAAAACATTAGAAAAATTATTTATTAGGAATATCTAGGGCTAAGGATAGTAGCACCTAGTTTGGAACACTAGTGTCATGTAGTTGTAGTGTCCCAAATGTGGTGCTAATGTGCTTTTTATAGACTACTAAGTAAGTTGGATTAGGATCTTTGATGATAGTTTTAGGACTACATTTTGACTGATTATAGGTGAATGTGGTTTAATGAGTGAGAGTAAAAGTAAGTATAATTCTTAAGGATAGGTCAATGGCTAGCCTATAGATAAGTTATCTTGAGCAAACTCTTAACATTCAATTACTATTTTTAGGTAATTACATTCCCCACCTTTATGGTAGTAATGCAGTAGAGCAAAATGAATAGTATAAAGGAAAAATAAGCATGCCTAGACTTACCTTGGAAGTGAAGCTTGAGTATCTGAGTTTGAGTTTGTTAATCTAGGTCTACGTATGTGGAACATGATCTAAAGCAATGTCTTGGAATGAAATATGCAAAAATTAGTCCTTACTTTAGAGATGATCAAAAGCAAAAAACTATGCTAAAATAAAATAAATGAGTAAATGTGATAAAAGAGAGAGGAAAAGAACAAATACATCTCATTGGGTACATAAACCAATGTATGAACTTGGTGATAACATGTGTATTTAAGTGTGCATAGTGATCGTATCATTGAATATCTTAAACTAAGTTGATGTCTTATTCAATACTCGAGAATGCCAACCATTATAGATAGATTAAGGCATGAATCTGGTGACAAATTGGAATGTGATAGAAAGTGTATAAAATATAAATAATGACATGGAGTTTTCCATTCCATCTAATTAACCTATTTGAATTTAAGCATATGGAAACTATGTGTTGTGCACTTGCCCCTAATCTAGTATTTGAGTATACTAAATCTAAACTGAGTATGTAATATCTAAATCTATATAACTGATCTAAATGTATGAGTGACCATGTTGTACATGATGCCCCAAAATCTGAGCAACTAGTATGAATCTGAGCTAAAATTAATGAATCTAAGAAAAAATTGGACATAATTGGCAAACCTATGAATGTATCTATGCAAATATATATTATACTTGGTGTATTGGTATGAATGATCTAAACTATCCTAAATTTGGGGCTACTAGACAATAGTGTCCTATAATGGATAGTATCACCCTATGGTGTTAGTGTCCCAATCTAGGTACTAATGTTTGTCTAGTCTTATTTTTGAGTGACCTATACTAACTTTGAAGTCTCTATTTTTTTATGTGTTTGGTCTGATTCTGATGTCTAAAATTGAGCCTATGTGTTGAAATGTATCTATGAAAATCAATGTAGGATATTGATCTTTGTGATAAACCCTTATGAATTCCCCATCAAGATTCACATGCACTTCATTTGGGAGTTGATTCATTCAGGAGCTAATTCACATGCATTACCCTTTAAAAATGTATCTCTACAAAATGTGTTAGCCAGAGCATGTGCATGGTATTCTAATATAATAAAGAATCATAACATAAAAATATAAATTAATCTATGCATAAGTATTTAATTTAAGATGTATTTTGTAATCTAGCATTGCATAAGGATGTCAAGATAGATGTAATCAGTGTATATAGCAATAAAATATAAGTAACTACCTAGGGGGATGGGGTGTGATGTCCATCATGACACACAAGTAGTAAAGGTAGATGCATGAGATCCCTCATGGAATAAAAGTGTGTGTGTGTGTGTGTGTGTGTGTGTGTGTGTGTGTGTGTGTGTGTGTGTGTGTGTGTGTGTGTGTGTGTGTGTGTGTGTCTGTGTGTGTGTGTGTGTAACAAGAAAATACAAGTGTCATGGTGTAAAAGCATACAAGTATCGAGGATGCCATGGATATACTAGTTCATGGAAGTGCACTAAAATGAAGTGACACATGATTTGCACAAAGGCCAAATCTAGGAAAAATCAAATAGCTAAAAATTATGAAAACATAGAGACTAATTTTCACACAACAAAGTTAAGCTCCAACTCAATACATTCAGATTAGATAATTTGAAGGAAATATAAGTTCAAATAGGATTGGATATAACTCCTCCATGAAAGGTAGTCAAGGATGCCTCAAAATAGAGTGTAAGTCCTCAGTTTAAGAATAACTAGTCAACAGAGTAACTCCCACAATGAATGAGGCATAAGATAACCTCTATGACATATGATAAGTCAAAGTAACTCCTATGATTACACACCTAAGTAAGACTATCCAAAAATGTAAGAAATCTAAGTGAAATTGAATATCTGAGTAGGAAAAAATAATAAAATACAAGAAAGAAAATCCTACACTAACACCCCCCATAAGCACAACTTAGGTGGGTGATGATATAAAAATGGGTCCTGACAACTAAGCCTGACTAGGTACCCATGTATAATGCAATCCCTCATATATAGAGAAGAGAAAACCTAGTGGGAAAAAATCACCTCAAAAGAGACAAATGAAGAAGTGAAGAGGCTAAGAGGCCCCCCTGAAGATGATGAAGCTGTTGAAGTGGACCATACCTCAAGAAGAGCTCATAGATGAATGAACTTGGTCTTAGTTAAGGATTTGGTGAAGATATCAATAATTTATTCTGAAGACTGACAAAATACTAAGTTGATGACCTATTCATGAATTTGCTTTGGAATGAAGTGCATGTGAATCTTGATGTGTTTGGTCCTCTGATGAAGGACCATATTCCTATTGATTTAAATGGTCCTCTGGTTGTCACAAAATATGACTGTAGGTTTCTTGATCTGGATACCAAGCTTATAAGGTATCCCTTGAAGCCAAATAGCCTTAGTAGCTGCATTAACAACTCCCCTATGTTCTACCTTAGTGGAATATAGAGAAATAACATTCTACTTCTTTCTCAACCAACTAATGGGGCCTGAACCTAATGAAAAACTATAACCTAAAGTGGAACTATGACACTTAGTGTCATCAACCCAATTTGAGTCAGTGTAATTAACCAAGTCAAAATTTGAACCAACCCTATAGTGTATCCCATACCTATGTGAACCTTGAATGTAATGCAGTATCCTCTTAGTTGCTTTTTAGTGTAACTCATGAGGCTCATGCATGAATCTTGAGACAATACTGATGTCATAAGAGATATTAGGTCTAGTGTGAGTCAATTAGATAATACTACCAATAAGTTGTCGATATAAGGTATCATCAAATAATAGAGTGGAATATTCAGCCTCAAGTTTGACTATGGATAGGAATGGAGTCATATATGGCTTATAATCAGTCATGTAAAACCATGTCAAAATATCAAGAAAGTACTTGGGCTATGTAAGTGAAATCCCTGAATACATCTGAGTTATCTCAATACTAAGGAAGTAGTGTAGTAGGCCCAAGTTAGTCATGGTGAATCTATCTTGAAGAGCTTTATTTACTAATGATATAGATGAATAAGAACTCTCAGTGACCAAAAGGTCATCAACATATAAAACTAGTATCAACAATGAATCATCCTTTCCTAAGAATTACACGTTGGGGTCTAAGTGGCATCATGTGAAACTTGAAGTAAGAAAGAATGAATCCATTTTGGCATACCAAGCCTCAGGGGCCTATTTGAGGCCATAAATAGTTTTCCTAAGTTTATATACTAAAGTATAATCTTGAAGAAATCTAGGTGGTTACTCCATGTAGGTCTCCTCCTCAAGTTCTCCATGAATAAATGCACTCTTCATGTCCATCTCATGTACACTCCAACCATGTGTGGTAACTATTGTAAGTGTGATTCTGATTGATGTCATCTTGTATACTGGCACAAAGGTATCTAAGTAATTGATGTTGGCTACCTATGAAAAACTTTTGGATATCAATCTAGCCTTATAATTGTTAATAGACCCATCTGCAACATACTTGGTTTGATATATCCAATGACATCAAACCATCTTCCTTCCCTTAGGAAGTGAAGTCAAATCCCAATTGTAATTACTAATCAAGGAATCATATTACTCATCCATGGATCTATCCCACTCAGGTATGCTTGATGCCTCTCTAAAAGTATGCAAATCAGTCATGGAAGAAAAGAAGGCATGTGGTCCACATTGAAAGTCTACTCGAGTACATTTGTCATCATCTAGATCCCCTAACCAAGTGCCTACACTCTAAAGTGTCTACCTAGCCCAAAGAGGGCCTAAAATGGGTGATTCAGGTGTTGAATCCTTATTTTCCAATGCATTCCTAGAAGTGGATGAGGATGACTCCCAATCACTCTGATCACTATCAAAACCACTATCATATCTGGAAGAAGAAGCCTCTACCTTAGGAACATGTTGTGAATAATCTACATCCTCAGACTATTCATCTAAACTGAATGAAATTGATGTAGAAGGAGAAGTGTCTAGTAAATATTTAGTGGGACTCTCCTAAAATATAACACTTCTCTCAATGAAGAATTTATGAGTCACAGGGTGGAGAAGTCTATAACCCTTTACCCCATCTTGGTACCCAATAAATATACAAATTTTGGATTGAGCCTCTATAGCTTTATGTTTATTTTTAGGAATGTGTGCTATCACCAACAATCCAAAGACCCTAAAATTTTTCACATTTAGTTTCCTATTATGCCAAGATTCAAAAGGAGTGATGACCTCTAATTTCTTTTTAGGAATATGGTTTTAAATGTAGCATGCACAATTGATGGCCTCTACTCATAACTATGGATCAAACAATCTAGATTGAATCATACAGTTTGCCATCTCCTTTAAGGACAAATTATTACATTCTACTAAACCATTTTACTAAGGTGTATATGTTAATATTCTCTGAAGATCAATCCCCTCTATGGTACAAAATTGCTCAAATCTATGGTTGATGTACTCTACCATTGTCTATTTGAAGGATTTTGATGCATTTTCTAGATTGCTTCTCAGCACGATCCTTGAAGTCTCAAAAATTATCAAATAATTTAGATCAGACTTTTATCTAAGAAAGTAGACCCATGTGTATCTATAAAGGTAATCAATGATGGTGAAGATATAACTGGCCCTAGTAAAATAAGGATGTGGAAACTACCCTGTGACATCATTATGAATCAACTCAAGAGGTACTAAAGCTCTCCTAGCTTTTTCCTTTGTCAAATTTCTCTTTGGTGTGTTTTCAAAGGGCACAACCCTCAAAAAGTCCCTTAGATAATTTAACTCTAGGAAAGCTAGTAACCATGTCCTACTGACTTAGTTACTCAAGATAGCGGTAGTTAAGATGGCCAAACTGCTCATGTCATAGCTTGATAAATCCATATAAATGGGTAAAAAACATAGTAAGAGAAACATGTGGAGTAAAATGGGAGAAGGTTTATAGATTAAAATGGTGATTAAACCTCCCTAATGCAACTATAGTTTCACTGTGTAGCTCTTTGATCTCAATGAAATCTGATATGAACTTAACTCTCATGCCCTACCCTATGTGGGTAATTTGATACACTGAAAGGAGATTAGATGATAGTGAAGGTAAACTTAGAACATTTTTGAATGTTCCACTTCAACTTCAATAGACCCTCTCTCTGCAACTATGCTTGGAATGTCATCACCCAAAGTGATAGAGGATATGCTATAGGGCTCTAAGTCAAGAAACTCAACCTCTTACAAACCCATATGGTGTGAAGGACCAAAGTCTATAACCCAAGATGAATATGGTGTGAAGGACCAAAGTCTATAACCCAAGATGAGGTAGATGTGAAATCCAATATAACTAAATATTTGACCTTAGTTTTCTCTTTCCATTTTTCCTTTACCTTAGAGGATTCTTTGACTGATGAAAATTGTTTGACAAACTTAGGGATACCTATATTGTTCTTTTCCAAGAGATGTGTAAGGTGGTCTATCTTTTTCTTCATGCACTTGTGCTCATCATGCCCATTTATCTTGTAATAAGATCACTTAACCTTCTCTCTTTTAGGTTTCCATGCAAAGGAGGAGGTTTTAGTGCTAGTTTTTGTAGTGGTTTTTTGTTTTTTTTATTTTCTAGATCTTTAGTCTTCTGTTTCTTATCCTTGTAGCTAGAGGTTTTCTATTTCCCATTCTTGGTAATGAGGGCTAAAGGTCTGGAAGACTTGAGGGTTCCTATCTATATCAACTTATATTTTTCCTTAGTCAAATATGTAATGAAGTCATCTAAGGATGGTATTTTCCAGTTGGCTCCTATCGCTCTCTTGGTAACATAAAAGGTAGAGACAAATATAGAGCAATTAGGTCCTGGTTTTACAAGCACAAAAAGAAATAACTACTCATGTTTTTGCTTGGTTGCACACTCTTTTCACTATAATCTAAGTGACTTAATCTTAGGGAATAAGTCCTCCAATGTGTCAAAGTTGTTAGGGCTCAAACTAATTAGCTCAATCTCAAGCTCATGACCCCTCATGGTATTGATTTTCCCAAACAAGTTTTCTAGGGTGTCCCATACTTCTTTAGAATATTTGGCCAAATATATGTGGAATAGTAGTTTTGACAACACTAAAAGACATAAAATTCCAAAAGATTCATCACAACCATGCTAGTATAGTACCTAACATAGTTTTAACGGGGTCACATTGTGATTATGATTTTATTTTGTAAATTCTTTTTTTTTGCACATTTGATTTTTATAACATAAAAACACGTTAATCATAAATTCTACAATGGATCTTAAAACTATTAATTCAGTCACACCCTTAAACTACTAGGAATGCAAAATCAATATTACAATGGTTCTTATAAGTAAAGGGTTGTTTTGCATAACTATGGGGGTAGAAACTGAGGTAGACAAGATAAAAATCTTTAATAAATGTGATGAATCCTTTGGAATGTTATGTATTTTAGTGTCATCAAAACTCTTGTTCCATATAGAGTCAACTAAATCTCTTAAAGAAGTATGAGACACCCTAGAAAACGTGTTTGGGAAAGTCAACACCATGAGGGGTCATGAGCTTGAGATTGAGCTTATTAATTTGATCCCTAGCAACTTTTACACATTAGAGGACTTCTTAACTAAGATTAAGTAACTTAGGTTGTATTTAAAAGAGTGTAGAACTGAGAAGAAAGATGAGTAGTTAATTAGAGAGTGTAGATTTGGTCAATAATTCCTAGTTCCACTCAAAAATAAGAAACCAAAATCTGGAAAAGGATGTTAACTCCTTAACATAGGTCTAAAAAAAATTATTATGACAAATTAATGATCCATGCCTTTTTCCAAAAAATGAAATGCCATTCTTCTTAGGTCCAATGCCAAAACAAGAGGGTTTAATGCAGGTGATGTCAATGGAGAGAAATTTCAATGCTACACTCAAAATGCAACTTTGATTTGGAAGATTTCAAAAGAAAACTTAGGATAAATAAAATATAAATGCCTATGTAGATTTGAAATGCGTTTATAAAGGAATCCAAATTGGGATTTCAATGATAAGCATAGTAGTTCTAAAAAAAGTGTAGAATAACTCCATAAACAATGCTTTATCTAACCAACAAGTAAATCTAGAAAAGATAAAGACACTACTATTATAAGAGATTAAATTTATTACAAAATAAAAAATATTGAATTCAAAATTAATTTTAGCAATGAACCAAACACTTAGTGATACCAGTGTGCCTCTGATACCATAACGAGGATGACATAAATCTATTGGTTTATGGAAGTGCACCATAATAAAGTGAGACATGATTTACACAAAGGCCAAATTTGGGCAAACTCAAATATCTAAAAATTATGAAAACACAAAGACTAAGTTGCACACAACAAAGTTAATCTCCAACTCAATACATTTAGATTAGATACTTTGAAGGAAATACAAGTTCAAATAGGAGTGGACGTAACTCCTCCATGAAAGGTGGTCAAGGATGCCTCAAAATAGAGTGTAACTCCCTGGTCTAAAAATATCCATTCAACATAGTAACTCCCACAATGAATGAGGCATAAGATAACCACTATGACATATGGCAGGTCAAAGTAACTCCCATGACTGCATACCTAAGAAAGACTATCGACAAATTTAAGAAATCTAATTGACATGGAATATCCATGTAGGAAAAACCAATAAAATTCAAGAAAGAAAATACTACACTAATAACAAAGAAGCAAACTTATAAACACATGAAGCACACAAAAGAAAGGTTGATTGGTTAAAATATAAGGGACGTGGGTACATGCCACTAAATCTAAGAATGAAGACACACTAGGACTTGTTCAAATGTCCACATACACAAGTAATAAGTAATTTTGGTGTCAAGACACCTAGAAAGACATGTTCAAATGTCTACATATAAAAATATGAAAGACTACACACAAAAGACATGGGCACATGTCCAAGACATACAAACAAAGAAGTGGGGTAGAACTGAAGAACAATGTCATATTCAAATGCCCTCGAAGATGGAAGAATCATAAGAAACACAATCAAGTCTAATGTAGTAAAAACTAGAAATGAAAATATGTATAACTGTGTTGTACAAATCTATATAGATGCTAGGATGCATATATACTAAGTCTAACTAATGATAGTCAATTTTTTTTTTGAGAAATGACGGGAAATGATCAATATCAAGATAAATCAATGCATAAATTGGAATGTATAGTATGTCATATAGAACTTGGTTATAGAAATTGTGTAAGAGATACCCCCAAGTGGGTGGATGTATCATATGTATAAACCTGGAACATTGTAAATGCCCCCAATGGGTGGATGATAGCTAGTCTGAATTAGTATAGTGGACTAGATTATTATCTAGAAATGAAAATATGTATAACTATGTTGTACAAATATATATAGATGATATGATGTATATATACTAAGTCTAACTAGTGATAGTTAGAAAAAAATCTGAGAAATGAGGGGAAATGATCAATATTAAGATAAATCAATGCATACATTAGAATGTATAGTATGTCAAATAGAACCTGGTTATATAAATTGTGTAAGAGATGCCCCCAAGTGGGTGGATGTATCAAATATATAAACCTGAATCATTGTAAATGCCCCCAATGGGTAGATGATAGTTATTCTAAATTTATATAGTGGACTAGAGTATTATCTAGAATTTGTAAGCATTTAACAAGAATAAGTGAAGCATATGTGTATGATAGAATCGACTATACTACGATGGCTAAAAATATGTAATATATGGAAAGTAATAGAAATGTAAACATATAAATACATACAATATGTAAAATTTGTGTTTTTTACATATTTTAATGTTTTTGTATTTTAACATGTTATAATGTTTTTATGTTTTTTGAGTATAATATATGTACAAAAAAATGAAAATAAACTATGTATAAGGAGCAAAGGAGAGAAGTAAATACTGGAAATGTAAATGAAACAAAATATAAGCAAAGTGTAATATCTCCATAAACCTAAGATCACATCCATGGGATGTGGATAATCAAATGATGGATCTAGTGGAATATCATCTAGTGTCAAATACTAATCTTGGCCAAATGCAAAAAAGTCATCATCATCATCATGATCAATAGATCCTTATCCTTGGCATGAGTCTAGAGTTTTTGCATGTGAATGTCATGTTAATCGACTATGTAAGATGTTTCTTGTGTAGTCCTAGGGTAAACTACATTAGACTATGGTGTATCTATGTGAAACTTATGGTTCTCATCGATGTCATCATGTAAAATTCAAACCATGTGTCCATCATGAGTTAATTTCAAGCATCTCTTTGACTAATCAACTGTAGAATACATAACTTATAAATATTTACTACCAAGTGTAGCCTATATATGAGTGTCTCTGCTCAAATAAAGAATAATGTATTGGCCACCTTAGGGCTAAATGCAACTAGTAATGTAATATGTCCAATGGAGTCCTGATAGTGTTATCAATATAGAACACAAAGTAATATAAATGAAATAATGACCGAAATAAAATTTAGAAAACACAATACAAGAGAGACACATTTTTAACATGGTTTACCCAATATAGGCTACGTCCATATATAAATAGCCAATTCTTTTCTTATTTAGTCCAATAAATAAAGGGATAAACCTATGATACATCCACTATAATCTCCTCTTCACTCACACACAATGCACAATAATTATTACAATGCCCTCATATCAAAGGAGGGTTAAATATTAGGTAAAAAATGAACCAAACTAATTTATACCATTATATCTATGACCTATTAGTTAACAATCCAAATTTACTATGAAATTACAATATTTTACAATGCATTTTTCACAAATTTTTCACTTTAGGGATATTGCCCCCAAACCCCTGCTAGGGGGGATCCATTTATGGTCCCTTTCTCCCTTATACCCCCATGGAGACCATAGTGGGGTGGGGGGAGGAAGGCCCCCCTCCCCCATTGATAACTGGGTATTCTAGTAAGATTAGGCTCCACCATCCAATAATCTCTCACTTAAAGACATTATTGTAACTCCACCACTACAAATCTTAGACTTTTATTTGAAATTTGACCCTAATATGTTTCTAATCTTCTTTGTTATAATTAAAGACCTATTAAAGCTAAACAAATCTCTAGCTTCTCCTTTGTGACTACCTTTATTAGAATATTTTCAAGATTTTGACTCATATGGATCTTTTCCAACTTTAGTTGACTATCCTCCAAAATTGAACAAATGAAGTGATACCTAAGTTGTATATGTTTGGTTCTTGAGTGGAATATTGATTTATTTGTTAAATGAATCACTCTATGGCTATCACTATACAACCTGCAATCTTCCTACTTATGCCTTAACTTTTTCATGAACCATTGCATCTATATCATCTCCTTACTTCTATAGATTTAACATACTCTGCTTTTATAGTTGAAAAAGAAAATATCTTCTATAATTTTGAAATCAAACTAACTGTTGTGGCAATAATAGTGAATACATAACCTATGGTGCTCCTCCTACCATTTAAATCTCCATCCATTTCTACATTAACATATCCATGTAAGATAACATTTTACCTTTCATATCACAACTGTCTATCAGTGGCCCCTCTTAAATACCTGAGAATCCACTTGACTACATCACAATGCTCCTTTCTTGGATTATTCATAAACCTACAGAAAAATCCCACTAAATGAACAATGTCTAGTCTTGTGCACACCATATCATACATTAAAATTCCAATTTTTGAAGCATAGGGCACATTGGACATGTAATTTATTTCTTCCTACATTTTAGGACACTGTTTCTTGCTTAATTTGAAGTACCCTTCCAAAGGCATGCTCACCAGTTTTGAATCTTGCATATTAAACCTCACTAACACCTTCTTGATGTAATATTCTTGAGGCAATATCAATTTTCTATTTTTGTTATCTCTTTTTATTCTCATATCATGTATTTGCTTTACAGCACCCAAATACTTCATTGCAAATGAATTTTCTAGTTTTTTTTAGCTCATTGATATCCTACATGTTAGACCTTGCAATAAGCATGCCATATACATAAAATAAAAAGATAATATAACTAACATTATTAATATCTTTAAATAAACATAGTGGTTATAATAACATCTATTATAACCTTTTTCTATCATAAATATGTTGAATTTCAAGTACCACTTCCTTGGAGCTTGCTTA
This sequence comes from Torreya grandis, assembly GCA_037957365.1. NCBI lineage: Eukaryota > Viridiplantae > Streptophyta > Pinopsida > Cupressales > Taxaceae > Torreya > Torreya grandis. The sequence goes on along the minus strand of JARHVA010006761.1, from coordinate 196,222 downwards.
AGGCCATACAAACTCTTCTTCAACCCGCACACCTTTTTATCCTTACCTTTGACTTTGTATCCTTGTAGATACTCCATATATATTTCCTCCTCCAATTCATTATGAAGGAAAGTAGTCTTCACATCTAACTTTTCAAGGTGCAAATCTTTTACTTCTACCAAACTTAAAATAGTTCTTATGGAAGTCATTTTAACGACTGGAGAAAATATTTTATCAAAATCTATACCTTTCTTTTGTGTAAAACCCTTTATAAAAAGTCTATCCTTGTACCTCTTTTTGTCTCCATATTCTTCAATCAATCTATAAACCCATTTATTATACAATATTATTTTACCTACAAGCAACTGAAACAAATCCAAAGTTTGGTTAAGTACCAGAGAGTCCATCTCCTATTTCATGCCTTGTTCCCACTTCTTTCTAGTTTCTACCTACATTGCTTCTTCATAGCTTTCTATCTCACTACCATTAATCAATAATAAATAATAAAGTGAAGGAGATTATCATTCAGGGAATCTACTTACTCTAGTAGATCTTCTAACTACACTTGCAGGAGTTTGAGGTACTTGTTGTTATAGTTGTTGTACATTTTATTTTTCTTTCACATTTGGAACTTCATTTCTAGTGATTTCATCAAGTACTACAAATTTTGTATTTGGCTTTTCTTCTTTCTTTCCCTGCAACTCATCTCTGTACATGAACTTGTCATTAAAGATCACATCTCTACTCCTAATGATTTTGTGATTTTAAAAATCCCATAAACTGTAACCAAAATAATTAACTCCATATCCAATAAAATTACATTTCTTGGATTTTCCTTCAAGATTGGTTCTATTTTCTTTATCAATATATACAAATGCTTCACAACTAAAAGTCTTTAAAAAGGAATAGTCTACCTTTTTACCTATCCATGCTTCCTTTGTAATGCCACCATCCGAAGGACTTGAAGGCCCTCTATTAATTAAGTAAATAATAATATCCATAACATCTACCCAAAAATATAAGGGAAACCCTACATGCAATCACATGCTCCTTGCACACTCCATGATTGTCCTATTCATCCTTTATGACAAACCATTTTATTTTGGTGTTCTAATAATTGTCTTCTCTCTATGAATCCCATGGGATGAACAATAATTATCAAACTCCTTACTATATTATTCACCTCTATTGTCTGATCTGACACACTTCAACTTATTTCTAATCTTATTCTCAACCAAAGCTTTCCATTTCTTAAAAGTATCAAAAACATAATTTTTTTTTCATATGTAATAAACCTAATTTTGTATAGTTGCATCATCAATAAAAGTAAAATAATAATAAGAGACACCAAGGGATGATACTTGAGTTAATCCCAATACATCTGTATGTAAAAAATCTAACTTTTCATCCCTTTTTGTCTTCCTAACTCTGATAAATCTGACTCTCTTCTATTTTCCATACACATAGATCTCACAAAAATCCAAAACCACCTTTTCAAATTTGGCAAAAAATTCTTTGAGTAGAGAACTTGCATCCCCTTCTCACTCATGGGCTTAAGTCTGTGGTGCCATAATTTTGTATCTACTAATATATAATATAAAGCAATATAAGAGTAAATATTACCAATAGATAAATATAATGTACCTACCCTCTCTTATTTTTCTATTATCGATGATCCTTTAGTGACCTTCCACAATTTTTTTGCAAATGTAACTATGTAACCCTCACTTCCCAACTACCTTGGTAAAATTAGATTTCTTATCAACTTAGGAACATGCTTCACCTCTTTTAGTAACCATTTGTTTCCATTTTTTAATTTTATCTATATCTTACCCTTTTCAATAATTTTATAAAGTTCACCATCACCCAAATAAATATGTCCAAAATCACCTAAAACATAGTCTTGAAAATATTTCCTATGGGGTGTATCATGAAAGGAGCCCCTGAATCTAAAACCCAAGAGTCATTAATATTATCTAATGAAATAATTACATCATCTTTCAACACATCACCTACTACATTTACTTCTTGATTGTTATATTTTTGTCCATCTCCTTGTTTTCCTTTTTAAAACCAATGATCTATCTTCAGGTGTCCTTTCTTCTCATAAATGTAGCACACCAACATTCCTCTAGATTTGGATCTACACTTCTTAAACTTACCACGATTCCTTGGAACCTTTCCTCCTTTTATCTTCCCCTATCATCCATAGTTAAATCATTACCTGATGTCTCAACTATGATTTCCAGTAGCATTTCCTCCCTAAGAATAACACTAATAACATCATGAAACTTTAAAGTGTTTGAACTAGAGACAAAATTACCCATATCCAAGACCAAACCATTCTAGCTTTATATTAATGAGAACATAATAAAAATATCCCTAACCTCATCATCAAAGTTTACTCCTATAGAGCTTAACTGATTTGTGACCATGTTAAATTCATTTAAATGATTAGTGATAGCCCCACCTTTTGACATTTCTAGATTAAATAAACACTTCATAAGAAATACCTTATTGGTGGCTGAGGGTTTTTCATAAACTCTATCTAATACCTTTATCATATCCACTGTTGTCTTTTATTTTGAAATATTGAAGGCCACCAACATTATGAGGAACAACTGTATTGTTCTTAGTGTCTTTCTATCAAGAACCTCCTAGTCTTCATCCTTCATAGTCATCAGGTTCTTTGTTATTCCTCCTAATGGTAGGAAAATATCCTTCTAATATAGATAGTCCTCCATTCGCATCTTCCATAGCTATTAGTTTTGGTTGTTAAACTTATCGACCTTAAACCTGCCTTCTTCCACCATTGTTACCACTTGAACTAAGAAACCTCTTTTCCTACAAGTTTATCTGCCAAGTAAACCTTTAGCTTTGATACTAATTTTTAGTAATATAGAATGTAGAGAAATAAAAATTAAATAAAGACATGATTAAAATTTAAAAAACACAACATAATAGAGAAGTAAATTTAATGTGGTTCACTCAATATGGGCTACATCCACATAGAAATTGTCATTCCTTCTTATTATTCAGTCCAACAAATGAAGGGAAAAACCTACAATACATCCACTACAATATCATTTTTACTCTCTCTCTTTATTTTCTACTTGATTACAATGCCCTCATATCAAAGGAGGGTTGCCTTGTTAAAGGTTGAGGGTTTTCATATAATCTATCCAATGCCTTTATCACATCATTTGTTGTCATTTATTTTTAAATATTGAAGGCCACTAATGTTGTTATGCACAATCATATTGTTCCTAGTGCCTTTCTATCTAGAACCTCCCATTCTTCATCCTTCATAGTCACTAGATTATTTATTATTCCACCCAATGGTAGGAAAATATCCTTATGATATAGATAGTCCTTCATTTGCATCTTCCATAACTATTAGTTTTCTCCATTGAACTTTTCAACCCTAAACTTGTGTTCTTCTACCATTGCTCCCACTCAAACCTAGAACCCTCTTTTCCTATGAGTTTATCTATAAAATAAACCTTTATCTCTGATACCAATTATTAGGAATATAAATCATAGAGAAATATAAATGAAATAAAGATGAAAATAAAATGTAGAAAACATAATAAAATAGAAACATAGATTTAACATGGTTCACCCAATATGGGCTACATCCACACAAAAATAACTAGTTCTTCTTTTATTCAGTCCAACAAATGAAGGGATAAACCTATAATACATCCATTGTAATCTCCTCTTCACTCACACATAGTGCACCA
>JARHVA010006761.1:165000-187500 GCA_037957365.1 Torreya grandis | reverse complement strand
ACCTAATTGGGGACACTATCGCCATGTGGTTGTAATGTCCCAAATGTGGTGTCGATGTCCTCTTTGCATACTGTTGAGTAAGTTGGATTGGGATATGAGATGAAAACTTTTGGGATATGTTTTGATTGGCTGTAGGTGACTGTGGTCTATTGAATGACTGGAAAAGTAAGTCTAATGCTCAAGGATAAGTCTATGGCTAGCCTAGGGATATGTTAACTCAAATGACACTCTTCGAATCCAATTATGATTCTTAGGTGATTACATTTTGGATATTATTTTCTCTTCAATATATTATGTATGATCATTATCATGTTTATGATTAGATAGTTTCAAATATGTGACCATATCCTTTGTGGGAAGTTCTTTATTTTGAGTTGTTCTATCTCAATAAATGGTAACATGTTTACCTTTGTAAATAAATTTCAATGTGATCATGAGACACATTGAGTGTTTAATTTATTGAATTTATTTAAGTGAATCTCAATACAACATCATATTTAATCAATGTGGGTTCAAACTGAAATAGATAAATAATAGTCCTAGGGTCAAGAGATATAAGAAATTGAATATACCCCATTATGTCTTTCTTAGGTAAATCACTCTTAGTCAAATGTTCAATTTAATATCCAAAATATTTGAAAAGATAAATACTCCACATATTAACTCAAAAATTATCATCAATCATGGTTTTTTTTGCATTAAATTTCATTTATGTAAATAATAATGAGAAAAGGGTCTACCAATGAAGTAGAATATTTTTTTCCTCCTTGGAAAACCCATTTATAACATTAGTTTTATTAGGCATGTATTTATGATGGATTTTTTTTATTAGGATCATCTTTTTTATGCAAGTATTCTATAAGGAACTCTTATTTTGGTAAGTTAATCTCAAGAGGTGGAACTAGGAAATTATCAATTAAAGAATGTGTGCTTGGATCCAGTGGTTATTTCTAAAATCCCAACACTTATCCATGGCATCTCCATGAAATCTATGATAAGCACAATAGTATTTGGATCTTTTCACATTACACATAGGTGGTAATATGAAAAATTTGTTCTAAATAATTTTCCTTAGATTTTCACTTTTAAATGTATTAATCTTATGCTAATTTCATTATTCATTAGTCATATGTGTATTTTTTTATTAACCCATGTTTGAGAAGAAATATTTTTACACTCCTATGTTTTGAATGTAGAGACAAAGATGAAATTTACATTAGCATGTTTGTAATTATGTGCATGTAAAAGTTTATCTTCAAGTGACATGACCTTGAGAGATAAATCTCATATTTTTAATTGTAACTTATCTATGGAATTCATCATATCTTGAATTTAATGTGCAAGAATGATGACATTCTAAATAGATTCATTCAATGGTTGAACATTAACATGGATGGTTTCACCAAGAACACTATTTCTCATAGTTTGGGAAGATTTAAATTTATAATCACAAACCCTAGACATATTAGAGTCAATATTCATGAAAAAATCTATAGAAGTATGCATCATAACTTTTTGTGTTGTGATATTAGGGACATGTATCCAATATAATATTTAAGAAAATAATATGGAAGGGATGGCAAATATATGTAATCACCTAAAAGTGGTAATTGGATTCTAAGAGTGTTTCTTGAGTTAACTTATCCCTAGGCTAGCTATATACCTATCCTTGAGCATTAGACTTACATTTCATTCATGTAATAGACCATAATCACCTACATCCTGTCAAGACACAATCCCAAAACTATCATCCTAGATCCCATTCCAACTTTCTCAATATTATACCAAAAGGACCTTAGTGCCACATTTGGGACACTACAACCACATGGTGATAGTGTCCCCAACTGGGTGTTAGTGTGCTTAGCCCCATCTTTTCCCAATTGATAGTTTTTCAAACATGTGCCCTTCTAAAGGTTGACCTGAGCTCATTTTATTATCTTCACAAGCAATAGAACCCTATAAATATAAGTCTAAAGTCCCTCTATTCATTATATGGAAAATAGATGGAAAAATCTATTCAAACCAAAAACAAAGTTGTGCAAAATCAAGGTATTTGATCCCTATTCTACCCTAATTTTTGCATAATACCATCTACAACAACCCTAAGTCCATTTTTCAATAATTTTAAATATCAAAAATATTTAAGGCATCAAGGCCACTCTCATTCTAGCATTCACTTGCATATACATCAAGCAGTAGGTGGGATAAGTAGATCAAACTTGATCCCTCTTTAGAGTATTGGTATATGTGAAACTCTCTACACATTGTGGTATTGAGGATGTCCAGTCCATCCTACTAATGCATAAAAATTATTGATTATTCCATACTTGTAAGGAGATTAGGGTTTGCACATAAAATCAAGTTTTTAAGGTATAATACATAGCTACAGGTTTCAATCACATAGGAAAAAAACATATAGACATAGACACAGGTGCTCCACAAAAATAGGAACAGTCTCATAAAGGGGACATTAGTGCCACATTGAAGACACTACACACAAATGACACTAATTTCTAAATGGGGAACTACTATTCAGTGAAGAGATGAATACTTGAATCCTATTGAAGATGCACACCACTACCCATATCTCAAGTTTCATAACCTAGATCATTCATGACAGTAAATTTTTAGATAAGTCTCTATTTATCCATATTTTTTGCTATTTATATAAAATCAAACAAGGTAAAAATCACAACAAATCAATAATTAATTATTGCATATTTATTTGAATGATTTAAATAACCCAACCTTTTAACCAAACATAAGAATTAATTATGTAAAAACCTTAAAGGTTAAATCATTTGGTGAACCCATATTACTTCAAAAATTTCTACAAACCCTAGTTTGCATTAATCTAATTTTATACAATAAATTTAGGACTGCCTACTAATTTTTTGATTTTTTAGACAACTTAGGTAAATTAAATTAAATTTTATATTAGGGTTTCAATTTTTTTTACATTTAATTTAAATTGGTGCAAAGAAACCCTAGATTCAAAAACACTAACCCTAGACACACTTAGGGTTTGTATCATTTTCTATTTATACTAAGATTTTATTTCCAAAACTTAGATTTCAGATTTACATATCTTCTAATTCATATCATCATGACTATAATGATAGAATAAATTAATTAATTTTTATTGCAAAGTTGCATACTTTCATTTGCATGTTTTTCCCCTTTAATTCAAAATGAACTAAGAAAAGACATTAATACATGTATAGATGATGCTTACTATCAAAAACAATATTCATCATATTCATAACATGTTATCTTTATTCTATGTGAAAAATAATTAAGACAATATTCTTTAATCACACAAACATATGCATACATTATGTTTCAAATCATCTAAAATATCTTTCATGTTGCATTCTTTACATAACATGTTATCTTTCTTCTATGTGAAAAGTAATTAAGACATTATTCTTAAATCACATATACATATGCATACATGATGTTTAAAATCAACTAAAATATATTTCATGTTGCATTCCTTCTTTTGCATGTTATCTTTATGTTTCAATTTTTAATGTCATATCTTATGCACAAGAAATAATCTCCTTCTCCTCCTCATTTCCATGATGTTGATAACTACTTTCCCTCTAACCAAGTCCATGTAATCATTCCTCCATGAGATGATGTAGCCTATAACACTATTACTAATCCCCCTACTCATCCTATTCACACATTTTCCCTACAAAGTGTGTGCCTACATGTTAAAATAGAACAACTACTATTTGCACTGGTAAGACTCTAATGATCAAATTATAAGTATGACCAAGATAATTAAAGGTTTAAAAAATTAGGATCAACTATTACATGAAAATATTACAACATTGGAAAATCAATTTACAAGAAAAAGGCCTCTAAGACATAATAGTGTAAATCATATTTATACATCTTCAACTAATCAATTTGTGGAAAACAATGTTACATATCAAAACATGACATCGTAACAAAGTACATCTATAACTAGTGATTCAAAAATAATTCAAAGATCAAATAAGAGGTTTAGTGAGATACTCAAGGACATGATTAAAGCTATGTTAATCAACCTACCTCCTCTACACCCAATGAGGAGATCTAGATATTTTTATGCATATCATAGAATATATGGGCACCACATTGATTCATGTTTTGAATTGAAAAGAAAAATATAGTAAATAATGGATACATATGACTCATATAGTGACACTTTATCCACACAACATATAATGGCACATCTACCAATTCAAAAAGGTTCAAATTCAGAAATAGTATAAAAATGGTTAAAAAGCATAGCTCAAAACAATAAAAAGTTCCAAAATCATAATCAAAGAAAGAAATATTATAAAAATTATAGATAAATCAAGAAAAACTACCACTCCAAAAGGAGGTTCAACATTCAATACAGTATGGGTTAGGTCAAAATTATATACAATAGTATGATTATCATGGTCGAGGTTTACGCAAACAAGCCCAAGGCATCACTTCTCCTATTTTATTAATTAATAATATTGGTCAACAAGGTTTGGGGTTTATTGAACATCCTAAGGCAAATCAGTCATAGATATAGTTAATTAAGGAAAAAAATCCAAATACACAGGAATTATTACAAAAAGAGCAAGATATTTAGATGTAAAGTCAAAATCATGATAATCTAACAAGCATTCTCAAATAAGGTTTTATATAAAAAGAGCTTCCACAACACAGTATGTCTATGATAAGCATAGTTTCAAATGGAAAAATTGCAAACAATATTCTAAAACATAATTTAGAAAGGTTAACTCCATAGCATGAGGCAATTCCTTCTAGCACACTAAGTTATTATGATTCTAATGTGGAATAATATTATGATTCTAATGAGGAACAATACTCATATTTCTACTACAACAACATTCAACTACATCATAACATTCACATTACATAAGATATTATTATTCCTATTTTTGACACAGGCCATAGTGATAGTGAGTCTCCCATGAGACTCATTGGTTAGTATGGTTTGTACCCTTGTATATACTTCTCTCTCTCTCTCTCTCTCTCTCTCTCTCTCTCTCTCTCTCTCTCTCTCTCTCTCTCTCTCTCTCTCTCTCTCTCTCTCTCTCTCTCTCTCTCTCTCTCTCTCTCTCCCTCTCTCTCCTTGTACATATTTTATTTTCATATGATTATATATAGCTTATACTTTGAAAACACAAAAACAATATAACATGTCAAAATTAAAAAAAACATTCAAATATTTCAAAAATACAAAATTTTACATATTGTATGCATTCTATGTTTACATTTCTACTACTTTCTAGATATTGCATATTACTAGATATACTAGTATAGTATATTTTATCATACACATATGCTTCACATGTTCTTGTTGAGTACTTGCATATTCCATATAGGACTCTAGTCCACTACACTGATCTAGACTATCTATCATCTACCCATTGGGGGTATTTACACCAATAAAGATTTATAAATTGCTACATTTGTCCACTTGGGGGCATCTCCTAAATAGTTCTTATAACTAGGTTCTATCTTTACATATCATACATTCTATTTACACATTGATTTATCTTTATATTGATCATTACTCATTATTTCTCATATTTCTTACTGACTATCACTAGTTAGCCGTAGTATTTATACATCCTCAAATTTACATGGATTTTTATTACACAATTATACATGATTTGATTTTTAGTTCCTAAATTATACTTGATTATGTTTCCTTTAATTATTCCATCTTTGAAGGCATTTAAATATGTCATTATTTGGATTCTATACAACTTATCTATTTTTGTGCCTTGGAAATGTGTCTATGTCCCTTGTGTGTGATTTCCTTATTCTATATGTGGACATTTGGACATGTATTTATATGTGGCTCTACATCAAATTGTTTGTTTATTGCATATGTGGACATTTAAACATGTCCTTGTATTTCTTCATTATCATATTTAGTTTCATGTGCCCATATCCCTTGTATTTTAGCCCCTTGGCCTATCTTTGGCATGCCTCATGTGCTTGTATGTTTGGTTCCTTGTATGCTTCTAAACCATGACACTTGTATTTGTTTGTTACACACACACCCTTTCTTTATGCCATGAGGGACCTCATGCATCTACCCTTCTTACTTGGGAGCCTTGATGGACATCATGCTCCATCCCCTTAGGTAGTTACTTAGATTCTACTACTATATACATTGATTAGATATATCTTGACACCCTTTTGAAATGTTAGATTAAAAAATATCTCTTAAATTTCTTGCTTATACTTAGATACATTTACATTCTAATGTTATGTTTTACATTATATTGAAATATCATGACATGCTCCAACTAACACATTTTGCAGAGCTACTTGTTTAAAGGGAAGTTCTTACATAGATTTCACAACTTCCCTTAAAAGAGGAGGAATTCACAAGGGGTTATCATAGAGATCAAGCTCCTACATTATTTTTCACAAATATATTATAGCACACAAGCTCAATTTTAGATGTCAGACTCAGGATAGACACAAAACATAACAAAGACTTAGCAGTAAGTTTAGATCACATAGAAATCAAACCAGGTAGTCATTAGCACCCATATTGGGACATTAGCACTATAACGCACTATTATCTACTATAGGGTGATATTTTCAAGTAGCCCTAGCTTTAGGATAATCTAGATTATTTAGACTAGTACACTAGGTATAATATAGAATTGCATAGATATAATCAGCAATTTGGTAGTTATGTTCAGTTTTAGATTAGATTTATTCATTCCAGTTTAGATTCATACTAGTTGCTCAAATTTGTGGGCATCATGTGTGGCATCATCATTCATATATTCAGATCAGTGACATAAGTTCAACTATTGCATACTTGATTCAGATTTAATATACTCTAATACAAGATTGGGGGCATGTGCATGGCACATTAGTTTCTATATACTCATCTTTAGATGGGTTGATCAAATGGAATGGAAAAATCCATGTCATTATTTATGCTATATACACTTGTTATCACATTCTATGATGTCTCCATATTCATGGCTTAATTCATCTGTAATGGTTGGCATTCCTGAGTGAACCAAAGCTACATAATATACTTTAGTGGCCATAAATATGAATACATAGTTATATTTACTTAGTTAGATACTTTCAAAACTTTTCACAATTCAATTAGATATGCATCTACTTCACAAGAGGGAAATGATAGATTCATGGCCTACTTGAGTTATTGAGCCACCTACATGAGAGGGTTAGACACATTTAAAGTTTTATCCAAACTATTCAAAAAGATCAAAATCCACCAAATAGGGGTGGAAAATGATGGAGTCAAAAATAGATTGATTTTTTGAGCCACCCATATGAGGATTGAGCAAGCCATCAATTCAATTCAAGTTTTTCAATGATATGATCACTATTCACATTCACACACATAGGTTGTCACCAAGTTCATGCATTGGTTCACGTACCCAATGAGGTGTATTTGTTCTTTTCCTCTCTCTATTTACTCAACTTTACTTATTTAATTTAATCCTAATCTTTTACTTTTGATTGTATTTTAAGTAAGGACTAAAACTTACATGTTTCATTATAAGACATTACTTTGGATGATGTTTCACATAAGAAGACCTAGATTCGCATACTCAAACTCAAGTACATGGGATTCACTTCCAATGTATGTCTAGGTACACTTATTTTTCCTTTATACTAGTAGTTTCACTTTACTACATTAATATCATAAGGTGGGGGGAGGGGGGAATGTAATCATCTAAAAGTGGTAATTGGATTTAATAGTGTCACTTGAGTTAACATGTCCCTAGGGTAGCCATAAACCTATCCTTGATCATTAGACTTACATTTCCAATCATTTAGTAGACCATAATCACCTAAAACTAGTCAAGACAATCCCAAAATTCTCATCTTAGATCCCAATCCAACTTTCTCAGTATCATGAAAAAATGACATTAACACCACATATGCGACACTACAACCATATGGGACTAGCGTCCCTAACTAGGTGCTACTTTCCTTATCCTTAGCTCTTCCCAATATATATTTTTAAAAATGTGTGCCCCTCTTAAGGTCTTTCTAAGCTCATTTTCTTATCTGAACAAGTAATACAATGTTATAAATACAAGTCTAATCCACCTCTATTCACTAGATGAAAAATATATGCAAAGTGTTATTCAAACCAAAGACAAATTTGTGTAAAATCAAGGTATTTGATCCATATTATGCCATACTTTCTACATACTACTATATACAACAACCCTAAGTCTAGTTTTCAAGAATTTTAAATCTCAAGCATATTCAAGTCATCCAAGGCCACTCTCATTCTATCATTCACTTGCACATACATCAAGCACTAGGTGGGAGAACTACATCAGACTTGATCCCTCCTAGGAGTATTGTATGTAGGCAACTCTCTACATAATGGGGTGTTGAGAATGTCCAGTCCATCCTACTAACACACACAAAATTATTGCTTATATCATACTTGTAAGTAGATTAGGTTTTGCACATCAAATCAAGTTTTCCAGGTATAATATAGAGATACAAGAATCAATCATGTAGGAATAGAACATACAAACACAGATGTAGGTGCTCCCTAAAAATAAGAATAGTCTCAAAAAGGGGACATTAGCACCACATTGAGGACACTACACACAGATGGTGCTATTTTACAAACTAGGTACTACTATCAAGTGAATAGATGAATACCTGAATCTTGTTGATGACATAGACTACTACGTAAATATCAAGTTTTAGAACTCAGATCATCCATGATAGATGATTTTTAGATAAGTCTTTATTTATCCCTATTTTTTGCTATTTATAGAAATATAAATAAGGTCAAAATCATTATAAATTAGTTCTTAATTATTACATATTTATTTAACTAATTTAGACATATTATTCCTTTAACCAAACATAGGAATTACTTGTTTAAAACCCTAAAAGGTTAAATCACTATAACAACATTGAGGTATAGGGGGAGTAATGAAAGGATTCACATATGGAAGCATTTTAGATTCAAAATACATAAAAATCTATTTGTAAGTATAACTAATAAGTAATCATTATTAATATCATCCTTGGTTTTACTAAATATAAATTTAACCTAGTGTATTTCATGAATTGGAAACATATTACATTTTTTAGGAAAAAAACATGCAATCATGATAATCATAGATTTAATCACAAAATATAAACTATTGACATCTAATATAATAATAACACAATGCCAAACAAAATAATTGACCACTCAAATAAAAACATGATGAATTTGAGGAAACAAAAGTATGTTTTCTATAAATATCAATACATAGATGAAACTCATAATTTTTTTTAAGGAATAGATATATCCTTCACATGTTAGACAAAATGTAATGAAAATAAAGAGACCATGATTATGAAAAATATGGTATGCATTTTAGTATAATAAAATAGGTTTTTTTTATGTAGTTAGTATAAATAATAAAAATATCCAATATTTTTAAATATATATCATTTTAAATCAAATTTCAATTGAAAGCGACAAGCATAAGAGGAAAAACCCTAATAGGAAAAATAATCATGAAACCTTAGGGATAAGAAAAAGAAAATGATTTGTACACATGATAAGGGTAAATCAAAAATGAGATTCAAAACCCTAATTCAAAATAATTTAAAACACTAATAAGGTAATATGAAACCCTAAGGGAGAAAGAATTAGGATTATCCTACTCAATAAATATAGGGTTTTCCAAAGTGTTTTATTTATTTTTATATTTAGGTGATTTAAAAAATATAAAATTATTGAAATTAAAATTTTAAAAATAAATAATTCATCACAAAAATATGAATTTAAATCATAAATTGATATTGCATTTTTTATTTTGGAATTGACCAAGTAAAGAAGGAAAAAATGAAACTTAGCTAATTTGTTTGTTTTGTTACTTACTATTTTCATCACTTATCTATAGAATACTTTGTGTTATATTTATAATTAATCAAATTAGTAAATAAACCCTCAAAACATATATAGATACGTCCAAAAAAATATGAGACTCTTACATCAACCAAAAATATCCTTCATTTATCTAGACTATCCAGGTTGATTATGCCAATATGTTCTACCTTATATATCTACACATATATCTATATATGATTTTTTTTTCTCTAGCTTGTGTGTATGTCCTTAATTTAACTCTCCTTGACTTAAAACCCCATCTTCACTTTCAACCCTATAATGACTTGGAAAAAGGGATTTGAAAGGATTTTTGGAAAAACCAAACTACTCATTGTTGAAATACTATGTGCTATCTACATTCCAATACTATGAATAGGGCTCAAACCACTTATAATTATCCCACCTATGTATGTGTGTGAACCATCATGATCATGTTAGAATGCAATGAAACATTTGTCTTTTGAAACTTGATAACATGAAATGTTGATCTTGTGTTAATAGTCAAACATGGCTCTAAAGTTGTTCTTTTGATGGGTTTTTAGATGTATATGATTTTTTATAATGAATAAATGGAGTGCTAATGGATTTCAAAAGTTTTCAATTTGTTCTCAAATTTAATTTCCAATTGATAAATACCTTACACTTGATTTTTATTTATAGATAAATATTTTAAATTTACTCCTGTGTTTGACATATGAAACATGCTTAGTCTAACCAAATGGAAATTTATAAAATTAAAAAGTAGTAATTATAGGTATTTATATGATATTTATATAGGAGGACACATGTGGTAAACAATTTTTTTTTTGACATTATCTATAAAGGTAAGAATACTAATCTATAATATGGATAAAATCTATTTAGGATCATGGAGCATTTTTGCATTGCCTAGGGATATCCTAAGTATGTGTAATATAAAATTAGGTTAGATAAGAAAATATATAAGTAAATATATAGGATGAAGTGTAAACAATATTCATAGGTGTATTCACAAGTCATGTATGTTAAATATATTTCAAAATTTATGTTGTCAAATGTCTAATTCCAAATTTAGGTGTCTACACCCACAAAACTTATGGAAAGTTATTGTGAAATTTAATTAAATTAATATTATTATACTATATATAAAATATTAATTAGTATGATAGTTTTGCCTTTTATTCCCCAACTCAAAGTTTTGATATCAACATTAATGTTAATCCTACATCTAATGCTACCAATGTTTCTCACTCTAGTCAACATCAAGATCAAACACCTTGAGTTAATCAAAACACATTTGACACTAATAATGTAATATTTCATGTTTTGAACCAAATTATTCATATGATATATAATAGTTTAAAATATTTCATACAAACAAACACAAAATAAAATCTTGAAAATTAACATTTAACCTTAAAAACTTTAGTGGGGAATGTCAAATCAATGTGCCCACCTCATTTCCATTAAGGTTCATCTTGGGAATATTATCCCTCAACCTTAAATTAATAATAAATTCATTAATCACATAAAAATTAACCCTTAACACCTAAAATTTTAGATATATACATTGTTAGATTTGTTCCAACCATCTACTATGACAAATCTATTGATCTTTTTTACTCTTTAGATCCCTTAAAAATGTCTATAAGGAGTGGATCAAAATTTACACCATTTTAGAAACAAAAATACTTGTTAAAACCCTATAAATTCATGTTTTAAAATGGTATAATAAACTTAGTCTTATCTCTATCATTGACTGAAAAGATTAGTAAATGCATTGGTCAATGAATTCCAATATCATGAATTATCTGAAAATATTGTATGTAACTTTGTCAATTTAAATCAAGTGTAATAATGAATCATCCCATAACTTAATTAAATGTTTGAAATACTTATATAAAAAATTTCAACATAACCTAGGGTAAGTGCATGGATTTGGGGTACAATTTTGTGGACATATACATAACATGATAGTATTATTAAATAATGCAATCATGTTATTAAATAACATGATCACGTTATGACATAAAATGATCACATTATTTAAATTATGTATTGATAATTACTAATAAATAATATGATTATGTGAATATATAATTTGATCACATTAATAGATAACATGATCACATCATTGTAAAAATAATAGCATGATCGTGTTACTATTATTGTGCATACTAAAGTAGTAAACATGTAGATGGAGTGTATATTAGTTAATAGATAATGTAATCAAATTATTGATAATTTGATCATGTTATTAATAATGTGATCACATTAAGGTCAATCCACACAAAAAATCGTGTGAAATTGCACATGAAGTCCTCTTTGGACAAAAGCTTATATTTACTACTCTAAATGTTAAGTATAAGGAAATAAATGTAATAATACAAATATAAATTTAAGGAAATATATGTAATAATATAAATATAAATATGAAAAATTAGGGTCACTTTGCATCTAATAGATTTGGTCTCATAGTTTCAAGCCTTACAATGTGTAAAATGGTTTTTCAAAATCTAGTCTAGTCAGTACTTAGGCATTTTTAGGGTCTAAATATTAAAGATAGGGATTTTAGGACATAATTATAGCAATTGATGTCCATTTTTGGTAAAAATAGTCATTTTTTAGGTTTTTTTGCCTTTTTAATTGATTCTTGGCATTTAGAAATTGTCTTAGGTTTGTAAAAACTGAATTTTTCAAACTGCTCACTTTGAAATTGATGCCAAGTGGTGTAATTGGGGTAGCATAGGTCACATTGATGACCTAAACAAATAAAATGACCACTTTGTGTTAATTTCACTTATTCATCATCCTTCCCTCATCCTTGATCACTTCATACTCCTACCTCATCACCCCTAATCACTCTCTCATCATTACTCATTCTCCCTAATCAATCCCTCATTAAACCTCATTTTCCTTAGTCATCTCTAATCACTCCCTCATCATCCTTGATTACTCCCTCATTGACCCTAACTATCCCTCATCATCCCTAATCACTCACTCCTCATCCCTCATTATCCCTCATCACTCCCTCATTGACCCTCACCATCCCTCATCATATTTAATCACTCCCTTATCATCCCTAATCACCACTTGATCATTCCTAATCACTCCCTCCTCATCCCTAATCATCTATAATTACTCCCTTATTAACCCTCATCATTCCTCATCATTTATAATCTCTATTTCATTACCCCTAATCACTCCCTCACTAACCCTCACCATCCCTCACAATCCCTAATCACTACTTCATCATACCTCATCATCTTCAATCACTCATTCCTCATCCCTCATCACCCCTAATCATTTTCTCATTAACCCTCACCATACCTAATCACTCCCTCATCCTCCCTAATCACTCCCTTATTGACCCTCACCATCCCTCATCATCTCTACTCAATTCCTCCTCATCCTTCCTCATCTTTAATCACTCCATCCAATACTTTGATGGTGGTATTTTTTTTTGGGTATAAAAATGTTAGGAGTTACAATTGGAGAGTTGAGTGCTAGCATACAATATAAGACATAGTGATCAAAATGATGTGGAGGCAAATTTGAAACATAAATATTTAACACCTATGAAAAAATGTGGGCCTATTAGAAATTATGTAATTCACAATTGAAAATCTACCAAAAAAAGAGAAGCAAGTAAAACCACTATAGCACCAAAAATGGGTAGTAAATACATGAAGATCATGAAGCTCTTGATTTACTAAAACCAATCAATTGTTTTCCATATAAGGACATTTAATGATCTAAATAATTAAATTAAAGGCCTTCTATTTGTATGTCTATTGATTGATTCATCATATTAGAGAGTGGAAAATTATTTTAAAATTATTATAACAAGTAGTGTAATATTGAAAAGTGGTGCTTAATTCATAACTTCAATATTCAATCCAACGAAGAGTGTCACACTATGATCTCTCTACTTGCACATCTCGAGAAGTGGGTACAAGTTATCTAGAATTATAAAAAGGTAAGTATATAATATATTATGAACCTAATGATATGGTTGGTACTAAAAATATCTCTACTTCTCCCAACAATAAATTATATGAATTAAAAATATTATTTCATTAAAAAATGTAGATCAGTGATGAGCCACTACACTTCATCATTTCCAATGGAAATCATAAGAATTTAATTTCTCCTAAACCATATTTTCAAAAATTAAATTTTAAATTTATAAATAAACCATAACCATATGCTAGTGTATGGTTTAGTGTAGGACTTAATAAATAGATCACCTAATAGTGTCATTTGATTAACAAAATCCAAAATTTTAAAGATGCAATCCTTCATGACATCTCACCATTAGAGGTGCGTGATGTTTTACATTTGGTCAACCATATATTTACCATTTACATGTAGTATATGAAGTAAATCCTTGAAATGTTGTGAAATATTGTCATGATCTAAAATACCATATATCATAGTTAGTTTATAAGCTTTCAATCATTAGTGCCAGGAAGTGCAAGAATCTTGTCAGTTCTAGTAATAAGTATCCTCTTGATAGTAATAAGAAAATGTAATAACATCCTTATGTCATAATATCATAGTGTGGATTGTCCAATAATAAAAAAGACAAAATAATTGATCCATAAACTATATGAATACAAGGATATTTTTTAGTCACCTAAATAAGTTCTTACATATTGTACACTAAACAATAATATTGATTTTATTCCTTAACTACCTCTACCTAAAACCTCTTTATACAACATATAATTTCTAGATAATGAATAGATCAAGTGGTAGATCCATTAAATCATGGATGATGGACACATCATGCCTAAATCATTGCCTTATAGAAGCCTAATTGTGCTTATGCCAAAGTTGTGAATCAATTAAAACAATATTAACAAGATTAAAGTGAATAATTATTATCCTCATATAACTCTTAAGGAACTTTTATTCCATATCCATGGTGTAGAATTATTTTACAAAATTGATCTTAATTTTGGGTATCATCATATTCATTTTGAACCTCTAGACATTTGGAATATAGTCTTATAAACAAATGAAGTATTTATTGACTAGTTGGTTATCCCTTTTAGGTTAACTCATGTAGAAAATTCATTCATTTAGATGTAAAATTACATCCATAGACCCTTTATCTATGTCATTTTTTTAATCTACCTTAATGACATCTTAATTTTTTTAAAATATGGGATGAACATCTACACCATGTTTAACTAGTGTTTCACAGTTTGTAGAAACATATTTTTATGATAACATGATTAAATGTTCATTTTTCATGAAAGAGATAAAATATTTTGGATACATTACACATACAAGGAGTGCATGTGTGAACCTAAACAAGATTCAAGTCATACAAGAATGGGAAACACTAAATAACTTTGCATTTAATTCAAATCTTCTCAGAATTAGAAATTTACACAAGATATTTGTGTTTAATTTTTATCTTTTGAACAAAGCTACCAAATGTGGGACCAAATAAAGTTTCATCTAGTCAAGTACATAATAAAATTAAATCAATGAATTAAAATTCAAAGTCTATTTTGTGTTATTATTTATGTTACTTGACAATAAATTTGGAAGATCATCCAATTCATTCACTAATAAAATTGACTAACACAAATGGGTATTGACAACACAAAAAGTCCTAGAAAGAGTTAATTTATATTATAATAGATTAAAAAACATATTATTAGAATCAAATATATATTTAGAGTATATAATAACATAAATGATGGAGTGATTAGGGATGGTGAGGGATGGTGAAGGTCAATGATGGAATGATGAGGGATGGTTAGGGTCAATGAGGGAGTGATTAGTGATGATGAGAGATTACGAAAGATTTATTATGGATTATGAGGTATGAGGAAAGAGTGAATAAGGATGATGAGGGATGGTGATAGTCAATTAAGGATTGATTACGCATGATAATCCCAGTGATTAGAGATTATGAGAGATAATGAAGTCAATGAGGGAGTGATTAGGGATGAAGATGGAGTGAATATGAATGAGGAAGAGATTATGGATGATTAGGGATGAGGAAATAATGAATAAGGATGATGAAGGATAGGAATGCAATGATTATGGATGATGAGGGATAGTGAGGGTAAATGGAAGAGTGATTATAGATGATAAGGGAGTGATTAGAGATGACTAGGGGTAGTGAGGATAAATGAAAGTGTAATTAATGATAATGAGGAATGATGAGAGACTAATTATGGGTAATGAGGGATGAGTAGGAAGTGATAAAGGATGAGGGAAGGATGATTAATAAGTAAAATTAACACAAAGTGATCATTTAATGTGCACAAGTCATCAATATGACCTCCACTGCCCTAATAACACCACTTTGGAACAATTTTAAAGTGATTAGTTTTCAAACTTCAATTTTGACAAACTTAGGACTCCTATAAATTCCAAGAATCAATCTAGAAGGCATAAAAACCTAAAAAATGACTATATGTTTACCAAAAATGGATATCAATTGTTAAATTTATGTACTAAAATCCCTAGGTTTAATACCTAGACCCTGAAAATACCTAAGTACTAACTGGATTGGATTTTGAAAAACTATTTTCCACATTATAAGGCAAGAAACTATGAGACCAACTCTATCAGATGTAGAGTGACCTTTATTTATTATATTTACTAAAATAAATTTAAATTATAAGGAAATAAATGTAATAATATAAATGTAAACTTATACTTTAGAGTAATAAATATAAGTTTCTGGCCAAAGTTGTCTTCATGCGTAAGTCCACATGCATTTTTATGTGAAATAACAGTAATGTAATTGCATTATTCATAACATGATTGTGTTATCAATTACACGATCACATTATCAATAAAGTGATCACTTTATCAATTTACCAACATTCACTCCATCTACATGTTCACTTCTTTAATTTGTAAAACAACAAAAATGTGATCATGTTATTGATTTTATAATATTGCAATCATGTTATCTATTAATTAAATCACATATAAATTCAAATATCATGCCTTTTAAATTGGGAATGGCTTGGATTTTGAGCCTAAGACTTGGACCTGTCAATCTATAATCAAGTATGAGAGTTTTGATATTTAAAAAATAACAAAATTCAACTTTGATCATAAATACACTACTAATTTCAAAGTGAAAATTAAAAAACCTAATACCATCATGATGATCATGCTCTCCTCTCTCCAAAAATATGATTTTTATAATTTTTGGACTAATTTAAGGTTTCAAACTATGTTGATTTCTAACTATACATTTTTTAGGCCACTACATGCCTCAAACATACGTGCCTATACATGTTCATGTAATTTGTCTTTTATTGATCCACGTGAAAAAAAGTTATATGGT
This sequence comes from Torreya grandis, assembly GCA_037957365.1. Lineage (NCBI taxonomy): Eukaryota > Viridiplantae > Streptophyta > Pinopsida > Cupressales > Taxaceae > Torreya > Torreya grandis. The sequence continues at coordinate 170,272 of JARHVA010006761.1, read as the reverse complement.
CACAAACTAGGCCTAATTCTACACACATTTAAAAAAAATGATTTTCATTTTTTTAAGGTAGTTAGGCATGTCACATGGATGACTATCCATTTTTTGTCAATTTTTGGGATCTATTTACTTTAAAAAATCATAAAACAAAAAGTATTCATTGAAATAATATTAAAAAATATAGGTCACAAACTAGAATATTGTATATAAATTTTTCCCAAAGGGTTTAAAATAATATTAAACACTGCTCAAAAAATGGTGTGCCACACGACTATCTATCTACTCTACTTTCTTAAAAAATAGGAGTTCCTCTTCAAATTTTAGATGTTTTACCTATTTATACTTAACCATTTTTTAAAAAAATTTGTGTTTAGGAAACTAGACTCGAAATTTTATATTTCATGTTCTTACACCATCTTCAAATTTGGAGTGTAGATATCTCAAATTATCTATAAAAATTCAGTTTTCTAAAATTTTAGAAAAATAATGTCCACAAGTAAACCACTTTTTGTCCCCCAACTTTTTTCACTTACCCCTTATTGGAATATAACATATTCAAACTTTTTACAACTACCTTGGAATAAAAAATCAAATACATGGTTAGGTCCTTCTCTCCTAAGTTATTAGAATAAGCCTTCGATCAAGGTAAAAGGTAGAACCAACTCATGATATAGTTTTAGATGCCTTAACTAAAAAAAACTACAGTGTTCATGAAATCTAAGAAAAAGCATGTGACGAATGATGGTGTTATTGATATTTATGATAATATCCATGATTTTAAGGGGACCATTCATGCTATTATTCCTAGTGGTTCAAAAGATGTGACCCTTTCCCAACTTATTATGAGAATAACTTATAAACCACCCCCTCTTATAATAACCAAGTTAATAATATTGATATTCATCAACATATTAGCCTTGATAAACTTATGAGAAAGCTTCTTATGCCTCAACCAAAATAATTCTATGGTTCATGAATGAAATATAAATCATATGATAACTTTTTTATTTTGGGTTTTCACATAAATTAGGGCCACTCTCATGGCAATTTCCATTCTTTTTATACAATAGTATATGATTTTATTCTTCACTATGAATTTAACCATGATGCTATGATAAGAGAGCACTATCAAACCTTTTATAAAATTTATGAATTTCATGAGGTTAAGGTCAAGCATGATGAACTTAATCAATCTAATGATCACTTTGGCATCTATATTAATCCCCTTCTATATCATTCTCAAAACCATTAAAATAATCCTCAAAATAATAAAAACTATTTCCAACTATAAAATCAACCTTATTCAACTCTATCCTTTTATGCCATATAAATTTAGTTAACCGCAATTCTTCTTATCATCCAAAAAAATTGGTTAACATGAATACAATAATGTACCTTGTTTCTCACATCAATTATTCCCATAAAATTAAAATGTAGCCTAAAATACCCCCAAGATTTCTAAAAACATTTCATTACTAAATTACAGATCAAATTTATTATATGTCCCTTCTAAACCTTTAAAATTTGAAAAATTACATAAAATTGATGAAATCATCAATGCCAATGTAGTTCTAATTTTTTCTAGTAATTTAGTTGTATTTCTAGTGCCCAAATAGTCTTTTATTTTTTCCACTGTATTACTTATGCCGATATAGTCTTATATTTTTTTTCCATTATATTACCTATACTAATACAATCATATATTTCTATATTGATATAATATTTTATGCTTGTGCCAATATAATATTTTGTTTCTATATTGATGGAATGTCCTAATTTTATAACTATATGTTAGGCTCAAATAAATCTTATAATCTCCAAAGTATATCTCATATTCCAATATAATCAACTATAACTAAGCTATTTATATCTCCATGACTAAACCATTGAAACAAGCCCAATATCTACTAGTTTTGGGTCCAAACCTTTCTACAATCAAACTTGATGATATTCATACCCATGTTTTTCAACTATAATCATATTCAACCTACCTTACCCTTGAATAATAGGATCCCATGAAAAAAATATCTAATCTCCCTAATCATACTTCATTGACCATATGTATACTTATCCTAAACATCAAAATCATTTAATGCAAAATCTCTTGGCTATGAACATTCCTAAACCACCATCTATAGGGTAAGAACCTAGTTTTCATGGTTCTGAGGAAAGTATAATGTAATAATGTGAATAATAATCTATACAAATCAATAGGTCAATGGACCAAGCCTTGTCTTAGAAATTTCCAATCTAGGAAATGATCCCCAATGAAATACTAATTCATGTGGGTGGCCCTCTTCTTTTTATCAGTGTTTGAATCTATGATGTCCAATTCAAGGGATACCTCATTGATAAATGTTATGGTACCTTTTTACCTATTATGAATTTAGTAAATCCCTTGGGTATTCTAAAAAAAACCTTAATCCCCCTTGTATCAAGTGCCAAGGATATGACCAAAGATAAATGCCACCCATGGGGTTCATCTAACTTCTTATTATACTACCTCCTATTATATTTAGGGTGAAAATTATTATTTTTAACTTTCCCTTATCCTATAATATATTATTTTGTTTACCCTTGGACACATTGCATGAGGTCCATAACTTATTTTTCATGTCAATGCATCAAATTATTGTACATAAGAAATATATATAAATTAAAGGCTATATCAATACTTAAAGTTATGGAAAATTCTTAAAACATGGTTTATTTAAAATACCTACCCTTGAACCACTTCTCGATTTTCATTTTCATGAGTATTAACATTTAAAATCCCCCATCAATGCAATTAAAGGTTATAGTGGTACTTGAGTTTGTTGGAAATATCCCACCAAACATTCTTTATTCCAACAATTATGATCCTATTGAGATTAAACTTCAAATAAAAACATCTAATCTTCCATCTAGTATCATATATCTAGTACCTCCCACCTTATGACTATGTTATCTCAAGAGGGAAACTGATGAGATACCCATGAGATGCATTACACCAAAGAAATTTCCTATTATTACTCCTTATAGAGGCATTTTGGTTGAATCCCTCAACATGGATTTGATGATGGTTATACGTTATATGAACATTATTTTGTTGGATATGAAAAAAAAGCATGCAAAAATCTTATGTTATAATTCATCCCTTCAACAATCCTACCAAAAAAAACCCCTTCAACTCTAAAGTTAGAATGGTCACTCTTTCTTTCTTAAGTGTTCATGATGATGTTCCTTTATTTCTTACTATTTTATCTAAAAACCCTAAAACCAATTTGGCACCTTTTTTATGTCCCCTAATATACATCATATTATCCCTCCCCAATTGTTGGATTGAAAACCAAAGCTTCTAAAACTCAATATTTCAATGGAATATTTAGTACGTCATCATCTAACACATTTTTATTCATATAAGAATGTCCCCAAACATATGATCTAGAATGGTAGAGGATATAAGGAAATTTAGATTAAAAAGTCACAAGGATAAGCTCTTCCTCTAGATAGCCCACCAACATGTGTCTTTCTCACGTAAGTTATATTTTAATTTTCATGGGACTAATACTAATTCTATTATTAGTTATGGAGACCCTCAATAATAATGAGGTGTAATTCATCTCGAGGTCATAAATTTTACTTTTCATCTAGACATGCCTCCTCTAAATATATTTCCCACATACATATGTAAGAATGGTGACAGTTATTATCATTGGTATGAGCCTTATACCCATTCAAAATATTATTGTATATCACTTTAGTACCATTTCAACATTTTCCCTAGGTAATAGAATCATCTTCCTCAATAATGTTCAGATTCGCTTCATAGTGAGATGCCACATTCTTCTTCTAAGTAAAATGTGTTGCCTCCAAGGAACACTATTGTGTACATCCCAAATAAATAGGAAAACTATTGTCTTTGGTATGATTCTCATTCCAAAAACATATAAAATTTCAAGGCTTATTATAAACATATCTTTAGTTTTAAAAGGTGGGAGCATAAAGATCCTCTATGACCTTCACCTCATGTCCATAAGCTAGATGAATAACCTCCCCTTAAGTGAAAACCACCTCTCAAGATATATATATTTTTAAATATTTTACCTTATTCTCAACTAGAGGAAAAATTTCCTCCTAATTATATCACCCTAATTTTTCTATTGATGTTATTTTAAATATTGTTTTTACCCATATTTTGGAGAGTGGAAGAGATCATGGTTGTTTTTAGACATCACCAGATTTATGATGTAGTTAATGATACATGATAATCAGATTATAATACATTTATCAGCACTCATATAATTATTATAGATTTCATGTTCTTTGTGCCTTGGATATTATTTAATATTTAATATATTTATTATTTCTTGCTATTTACTTCTCCTATATCATGTTCTTTATATTTTCAACATCTTATTATCCTTCCCTCTTAGGTTTATGCAACCATTTTATCTTTTCAAATTATTTGGTATATTTAATTTTCATGTCTCTCCCTTTTGGGTTTATGTGGATATTAACTATTTTTATACTCTTTGGAAGCATAATTTTAGATTCTTTCCCTCTTGGGTTTATTTACTCATTGAACTTTTTTTTTTTTTTTTGTGGTACTGACCTTTTGTAGTCTTTCCCTATTTTTTTTGGATAACCATTGAATTTTTTTTGATTTTTTGGTTGCTTTTTTTTTTTTAACATTCACTACATAATGGTTTTACCATTATCTCCTTTTTTAACTCTTTGGTAGAATATTTTCACTATCTTCCCCTCATGAGTTCATCTTCTCCCCTCTTAGGTTTTACCACTATCTATGCTTGTGTTATACCTATCATAGGTTTACATGGATTATCTAGTGATAGTAATACCTTATTAATTTTTCCATAACTTACATGATTATCATTTCCATTATGCACTTCTTATGTTGATTGACTTACATTCTCATGCAATTTTGAATCCCTCTTCACCTAATCTTTCTAAATAAAAAATATTATTTCTTTTGATAAGCTAATAACATGTATTCTATGTATCACTTTATATTTTAAAGATCTCTCATGATCTCCATATTTTAATGTCCTTCATTCACTTGATGCACACTTTTTTTAAATATGATATTGTAATGTCTTCTACAATGTAAGTCAAGGAGTGTTTAAACCTATTGACCTCTAGGTTATCTTATTTAGTGGGTAGGTGTAGGGACACCATTTTTGGCTTTTTAAATATATATTGAGGACTAAATTAGAGATGAAAAATAATCCAAATATATCCAAGTAAAATAAAAAGAGAAGGGCAATTTCAAGAGGAAAATTAT
>JARHVA010006761.1:95000-160000 GCA_037957365.1 Torreya grandis | reverse complement strand
TAGATATTTTTGGTATTTTTTATTTATTTCATTTTTTTGTATTTTCTCTATCATTTGAATTTTTTTTTAATTTTATTTGAATATTTGAAATGATGTGATGACTAATATTGGTCAGATAAATAATATTCATTAGGATTGAATCTTTTATAATCATATAGGTACATATCATTAATTTCTTTGCCATTAACTAATTGAACTTTATCACCATCATGTGGTATGCTAATTAAGTGTCCTTTATGATAAAATGTAATGCTATCAAGATTAAGATATATTGTGGCCTATATTTGTTATAATAAAAAATTTCCAATATAAATTCATGTTGATAACATAAGACATGATCCACACCTTTTTAAGGACAACTTGGGATCCATAAGTAATCGGTAATATGATCTATCCCAATGATTCTTTCCAATACCTCCAATGATACAAGTCTTTGATGGTATATCCCATTTGTCAAAAAAATAATCAAATTACATTGAATTTCCTTTTATGTAAAATTAATTTGATTACATCTAAAATAATCTACTCACATGAACCATGTAATTTTTAAATCATTTTGGTGAGATAATCTTTAATTACTCAAGGTGTAGGTGGTGGTGTGTAGGTGTAGGTGATGATTTTGTATTATGACTATTATATGCTCATTTATTTACTTGACATATTTCACAATTTGTGATATCTTTTATTTGAATCATATGGGTTTGTGGTTGGGAGGTAATAGTAGAAGTTGAACTGGTGCACGGAACCCATATATGAATACTCAGTGGGATTGTCTTTTGGTCACACTTCCACTTATGGTTTTATTTTGAATTTTTCTATATTAGGGTCATCCTAAACAAATTATTTTCCTTTTAATAAATACTTTTTAGATATTTTTCTATTGTCCACTAACTCATATTCATACTTGTGCATGCCTAGATATAAACTATCAAGGGAAGTATAAGTCTTATACAATGCCATTTATTAAATTTGAGAAATAAGGACACTAATAAATATGAATTTTACTCCAAAATCTGAGGGTCAAAAATTTAAGGAATATAATATATCTTTGAACCTTAAAACATAGTTGCAAATAGATTCATCATAATGTTGCCTCAAGTATTATAAATTATCTAATGTGAATTTAGGCACATCATGTTCATGAAAATGTAACAAGAATATTTTTTCTATATTTCATAAAGTAGATAAGGAACCATTGGGAAAACTATATAACCAATCCTAAGCCATTATTTTAGAATTTTATGGAATGTTTTTAACAAGATGCACCCATTTTTAGCCCAATGACAAAAATAACATAGTATTGGAATAAATAGATGGAGGGGTATCCATGACCATCAAATAATGATAGCATATGTATAATAAAATTATTTTTAGAAGGATATTAAACAACATCATGTGTAATAGGTTTGAACTTATATGATACTATTATTAATTTGAGCATGACATGATAATGATTATTTTTTTTAATTGTGACATGATTTTTAATATCTCATATAACATCCATCATTTACACCACATGATTCATTAATTTGAGCATGACATGATAATGATTATTTTTTTTAATTGTGACATGATTTTTAATATCTCATATAACATCCATCATTTACACCACATGATTCATGGGAATGGTTAAATTTTTAGAATATGTACTCATGGTTTTCAATTTACAATTTATTTGAAACATGATAATAATAAATTGATCATTATCATGAGATTTACATTAGGTTAACATGTAGGAAATTTGTTTAATTGTAATTTTTTATTTAAAGAAACATTCACATCATTTTATTTTTTCAAAGAAGCCATGATCTCATTGTGAACTTTATGAAAATTTTAATGATTAAATAAAGGATCATTTGACTCATGTGCATATAATTGGAAGGAAGGAACATGTTGAATATCTCCATGATGTGATAACCTACCTTGTTGGTTAATAATAGCATGGACTGTAGTATCCAATATAAACCATGTATGAATATTGGCATTAAATGTAGGTCTTTAAATGAAAATTTTAAAACATGCCTCTTGTTGTCCACTTGTTTTTGGTAAGGTTTATGATTTTATATTACAATAATGATAATTTAACATTTTGGATTACTTTTGTTCAATATCAATGACATTACAAATTTATGATTCTTTTTTCTCTTAAGTCATACTTGATTTGAAAATTTTGTTCATTGAAGGATATTACATTTTAGATTTAGTACTCATATAATGTTGAGACTTATTGTGATAAAAAATGGAATAGAATAAATATACAAATGATATTCTAAAAAGTAGAATATTAGAAAAAGTTATTGCTTCACAAATAATAGTTAGAGGTTAGGTTCACCAAATGTTTATCCATTTTTAGAAATAAATATTAACATTAAAGATAGTAACATAATCAAGTAAGGAGTAAGCTACTCTAAAACATAATCCAATTAAATCAATCAGATTCATAATATATTCCTGATACAATGTTGAATTATGAATATATATATATATATATATATATATATATATATATATATATATATATATATAAAGTACAATACCAAACAATAATTTGTATGATAAAACACAAATAAAATATAATACTTAGCTTATTTATTGAAGTGAATTTGAATGATACAAGTGTGAAATAAGATAGGATGATGATATATAGGGATTCATCAAATTATGGAAAATAGATTTTTGGTCACCTAGACACTACTATCAAAATAGGGACACTAGCATAGACACTTCTATCCTGAAACTAACACTTATATTTGAAATGTAGTATAAGTCATTTTATATAAACTATAATTGAACCTATTAAGTTTATCTCTCACCTTGTAGATTGTATATTCAGAATGCACACATAGGTTCTAGATATCAATATTTTGATCAAAACCCTATATCATCCAATTAGGGTATGCCACCATAAAAAATAATGGTTAGTAGGATTAAATGAATTTTAAATGACCTAAAAGACCTATTTTTTAGTGAGTGTTGAATACATGGCTATATACTCATAAGAGGGTATCACACATATGTGGTTCTTCCAATTATGTGGGCTTGTCTATGAACAATAATGTAATTCTATATGTGATAATGTAGTGATTTATATTACAACTTGAAAAATAACCCTCATGGATTGTTATTTTAATTCTTCAAACTGATAAGAAGACTACACCTATGACTTATTTGGAAATAGAGATTAATATATTAGTATAAATCAATTGTGTGAATGATTTAATGAGATTGAATAGATGCTTGCTTGGTTCAAGATGAATAATGAGTGGGATTTGTTTTGTATTTATATCACATATTTTTAAAATAGCATCATAAAGGATTAATTAATAAAAATAAGTGACCAACACATCAAAATATTTATAAAATTGATTATTATTAGGGTAATAATACTAGCATTGGATCTAAGACACTAGCATTAATGTTAGTGTCTAGGTTAGAATGGTATTATCATAGAAAACATATAAATTATAAATTTATATAACTGATAGCAAAGGATATATATCATATTTTAATTATATTATATGCTACATGGGACATGGGTAATTAGAATATCATGATGGAATCATAAGATAAGATTTTAGGCATAGTGAGATGAAGACATTGAGCCTTTCGAGAATGGAAAGTCATGGAATAAAGGGTAGATCCTTGAGTGATATTTTTCAAGTTTGAAAGACAAGTTTATAATGTAAAATCTATATTTTAGTATCTAAAAACACAATCAATGATTTATTGGATTACTCTTTTCCTTGCTTCAAATTTTTCACATCTTATGTTTTTCCTATATTTTTAAGTATATACTTACACTTGATGTTGTTTCTATCATTTCATACATATATTACACATTATTTAATTTTAAATAGACTTTCGTTATGATCAGATATTTTAAAACCAATTTTTAATATTTTCATGGTTCTATATCCTTTTATTCATTTAACTAATTGTTGATATGTTTTGTTTTAGATATTTTACCATGTTTTCCCATTTATATTTATTTGATTAACTTTCCTTTATTTAAATTTGAGGTTTATTTATCCTTTGATTGACTTATATTGTATCTATCTACTTAAATTGGATATGTTTATTATTGATTACCTTTATTTTCACATATTATGTATTATATTTCTTTATATCTATTTACATTTGATGTATTTATTAAAATATTTATTATGAATATTATTTTGTTAGTCTTTTATATCTTTATACTTTAAATGTCATTTTTACATTAATTTTTTTCATTCTTTTTTATATACAGATGCACAATTTTTTTAGAAAAGAATGGAACACATGAAACAAAACATAAAAATCATGATTTCAGATACAACCATACTACAATTCTTTATCTATCTAAATATAAAATAAACATTTCTCATGTAGATAAAAATGTGCCAAAAAATGATATGTATAAATAGATTAAATGTTCTTCTACATCTCATTTACAAATAAGGAAATCAAATTTAACTTATATACATCCAAAACTAGTAGTCACCCTCATCCCTTTATGTGGATTATATGCATACGATAGGATGACCTAAAACTATCCTATTTCTCTAATTATACTATGAATTGAATAAGGTCTATCAAATAGAGTTTGTGATACTTTAATAATTGGGTAAGAAACTATGAATTAAATAGATATAGCAAAGTGTAACCTATAATGAAAATGTCAATAGGTAAGGCGTCAAAAGCCTAAGCTTATGACATAAGGATGCAACTCTCACTAGACCTCAATAAAGGTAAATGGTAGTAAATAAAATTATTGTAGAAGGGTATAAAATAAACTAAAGGATGAGTTATAATTATTGTGAATGGATAAGGTGAAAAGGTAAACTAAATAGGGGTCTATGTGACCTAAAGTAAATTATAGAAAGTATAAGAAATCTTATATATTTCAGTATAGATAAAGCATAAACAAGGATACATGTATATTAATTCATAAATAAACCAAAAATATCTACCCTACTAAGTAAATAAAATAAAGAGTATAGGGATATAAATACTTAACTTAGGGTAGACCCATCAACTCTTCAATCTACCTTTAGCTATAGTGGAGATTTGAAATAAAATGTTGTAGCTTGAAGACATAAAATGGTTGGATAAATACCCAAATATAATTATTTGGGATATGATGGGATGACCTAAAACTATCATATTTCTCTAATTATACTAGGACTTGAATAAGTTATATCAAATAGAGTTTGTGATACTTTGATGATCGGGTAAGGACCTATGAATTACATAGAGATAAAAGAGTGTAACCTACAATGTAAATGTAGATAATTAAGGGTTACAAATCCTAAGCATATTAAATAAGGATGTAGCTCTCATTATACTTTAATAAAGGTAAATGGTTGTAAATAAAATGATTTTAAAAGGTATAAACTAAACTAAAAGATAAGTTATAATTATTGTGAATTGATAAAGTGTAAGGTCAATCAAATAGGGGTCTATGTGACCTAAAATAGATTATGTAAAGTATAATAAATACTATATCTTTTAGTATATGGAAGGTCTAAACAAGGATACATGTACATTAATTCACAAAGAAACCAAAAATTTCTACTTTACTAAGTAAATAAAAGAAAGAATATATGGATAGAAATACTTACATTATGGTGGACCCATAAAATCTTTAATATACTATTAGCTATAATGTAGCTTTGAAAAAAATGTTGTATCTTGAAGATATAAAATGGTTGGATGAATACCCAAATATCATTATTTAATAAATTTTAATGACTTATCCTATTGAGATTCAATGACACCACAAGATAAGACTCCTTAAGATAAGGGTCACCACTAAATTTCCCATTATGTATTTAGAGAATAAATGTGAGTTAAAGTAGAGATAATGAGTGTGATTTAATATGACATGACTGAAATATGATACCTATATATAGTTTACCAATACCCAAAAAAATCTTAGCTCTAAGTTTACAATATTAACCTAATTTATATAGCTAGAAGGTGTTAGCTAACATAGTAAAATATTAGAAAACATACTCAAAAATATATTACATTGGATAATATAATTTAATATGTATGAATTCATAAAACATAAGTTATTAGCTAGGAGGATACTGTAGGATATATAAAAACTAGAAAACCTGGATTGAAATTAAATAGAAGGGATAGATGGATAGACACTTAAAGGAGTTTGAGTTGATAATAGTAATGGTATAGTAATGTTTAGTCACTCAAATTTTGTCATGAATACTTGATAATTTTAATTTTGGCCACTTTCACTTTAATTAACTTGAGCACTTAATTTGGTCTTATTTCATCACCTCACTCTATCCTAAGTAGCTACACAAACCTATCTCTTTCTAAATTAATGTATCATTCTTACATAAATGTTATTAATTTATAAAAACCTATACAATAATTTATACAAACATCCTAAATCTTAAGTTTAAAATGTTACCCTTCAAGATAAAATCAACTCGTATGGGTAAGTAAAGGTAGTTATAAGTCTTATTCCTTATGAGTTGATCTTGCCCTTCACTTAATAATAGTTTTTTAAGATTTTACCATCCCTTTTAGGCTAGTCTATATTCTTAGGATGTTTAGCATGAGTTTTTACCAATTTGGATTGCTATAAAGGCACATCTAATTAAACTATTCTATCGCACCATAATCACTTAGTAATTTGAATATTTAGGCACACTTAGACTATTTCACACTCATTAAAGCTTCCTTATTATTACCAAATATTATTCTAATAGTTTCTTATCACTTTTTATCCAAGTAAAGATACTATTTTATCTAATTTATAGAAAATAATTATCAAGTATTCAAGCCATCACTAGATGCATACATGTAGCAAAAGGAGACTAATAAAAATCACTCTAAGTGTTAGAAATATGTGGGATTTATTTCCATCTTTAGAGTACTTTAATCATAGAAAATGATCGGTGATTGGGGTTACCTCAGCGCATTAAAATCCCCCATTTTTTATTCGTAAGTTTTTAGCTATTATAATCACTATTAGCTTTTCAAATTTGAATAAATCATTTGAAGGTCATCCACACACATCCAAAGGCCTAATTATGTAAACATGCATGTTTAAATTACTCACATGTGATTTCAACTTAATTTCCATTAATTTTCACTAAGGACAATAGTAGTAGTATATAATGTCCTCTTCTAGTCAATGTTGAACCTAAATATGTATTGTTATAGTTCATGTGGCACATATAAAATCAATAAAATTTTATTATTTTCATTTATCTATCGATTACATATAGTCAAGTTATAGATATAATTGTGACAAGTTTCCTTATGTTGTTCATAGTTATTCTTCCTTCATTTATTCACACCTTGTCTATTTTAATGTTTTACTTTAATTCTTCTCATTATAAGTTATTAACAACATGTTATACCTTTAAATTCATTATATGTTAATTATATTTAATGTAAAAATTAATTCCATATTTAAATTAAACATATTGGTGTACCCACACATTTTTTTTGAGCATGGCTTCAAAAAAATTATTTCTTAGGGCTTAGAAAATTCTAGAGCATCTAACACTAAAATAACTTTACTTTAACCTTGGATCTAATATTTGAAACAAAAATAAATTTATTTTGATCTCAAATTTGATATCTGACACTGAAAATAATTTATTTTGACCTTAGAATTTAGAGGTATTTATTAATCTTCATACATTAAAAAATACGTTTTTAATCTAAATTTTAGCTTTCTGTTATTTGATTTTTAATTTGTAAATAATATATGGCTATATTGGATGAATTTTTTGGCCTCAATATTTATTATTTTTCATTAGATTTTGTCTTCCCCTATTAAGTAATATCTTTAAAACTCATCTAATAATACAAATCAAATCACATGCTAAGGTAAAAACATTGTTAATAAAGATTTATGTAAAGTCAAGTATGACATGGGAACAAGATCATTTATACATTCATGATGTTATTATGCTTACTATACAAGCTTAAGTATCACTCAATTATTATTGTTTCAACATTCAATTAGAGATTTTAATAGTTACTACTATATGATAAAGGGAATGTATAACTCCTTTCATTGTTCTTCCTAGACTTCAAAGTTGTAAACGTTGTCATCCCACTCCCATTATTCTCCCATTACTTATACTAAATTTCTTGGTCCATGTTTTTTCATAAGCAAAGATATAAGCCACCACATCATGGAGTAAGGCAAAAAATTCCTCCTCATCCCCTCTACCTCCCACAAGCTACTCAAATAAACTTAAAGGGTATGATATCATGGATTAACAAAAAATCTACTAAACATTTCATCAATCTATAAAGATATTTTATATGTTACATTGCAAGAAAATACACAAAATTAAAAAAATTATTCCATCATGAGCATCTTTAAGGATAATTAAAATATTATCATTTTTAAGTAAGAAAAATTTCCAACACATCATGTAATTGTAATATATATTCAAATTTTATTCAAGTTATATTACAAAGTAATGGAGTTAGATAAGTATTAATTGGTGTTGATTCTAGAGAAAACATTTGTAATAGTCCTTTATTACAAAATTTGGTCATGAACATTGAAAGTATCTACAAAATATAGCAAACTATCAAAGGGTTTAATGATTCTTCATGATAATTACTTGGAATGATATCTCTAGATATAACATTACTACCTACAATAATGTCTAATTTATTTCATGTTATGCCAAATCATATACATTATAATTTAATATTAGAATGACCTTAGATACATATGATGTCAACAATACCATCTGAAGTGCACATATGCCTTAAATTCATGCATGAATGATATCATATGTTTTTCATAAGGATGATAATCCTTTTAAATATTTTAAAATCAAAACATCTCAAATAAAGTTAGATGATCCATCTATTATCCCTCCTTAATCCAATCATTGGGACCAAAAAATTACTTATGAAATTGAAGAATCAAGTAATGATAACCAAAAAAGTTAACTAGAAGACTTAAAAGTGGATCAATGATAATTACATCAAGCATAAAAGTAACTTAATAAATTGAAAATAGAACAACCATAAGTAGAAATAGAAATTCATAAATTACAATAGGAACAAACAAGATTTCATAAATAAAAATTACAAAATAAATAGTTAGAAAGTCAAAAGTTACAAATGGAATAATTTTAAAAGTAAAAGTTACAAAAGGAACAAAAAAGTCTCCAAATGGAACAAGAAAGTCTAAAAAAAGAGTATCAAGATATTTTGGATCAAGAAAAGTTTATTCCTGATCTCCTTTTGTTTCTTAAATTAGAGTTACAAGATGCAAATGTTTTAGATTATTATGATAGTGATTATGAAGCCAACATGGTTAATATGATAGATGATCAGCTACATAATTTAAATTTCAACCCATAAAATGAGTATGTATCTCATACTTTCTTCACACCCATTGGTATAGGGATATATCGCGATGATTGAAAATTAAATGGTAAAGATCAGCCATATTCAAAGAATAGGAATATTTTAGTCATGCATAAAGGTTAGAATGTAAAAAATTATTGAAATAGTAGATCTCATATGGAATTTGTGACACATTCAATGAATAATGTGGAAATTTATAGCATGTAGATTTGACTAGTGATAAAAATAACATAACATCAAAATACACCCATAATAATTTTGTAAATGTTATTAGATCACAAGCTTATTACATTGCCTAGTACTTCACATTGATCAACAACATGTATTTTTCATAAGTCAAGAAAACCATATTATGTTTACCATAGAATAACAAGACATAACATAGAGAATTATGAAACACTACAGAAGAAAATCCAAAAATAAAACCAAGATGGCATTATAATATTAATATATAATAAATATATATCTTACTATAGGGGTTTAAAATACATCATCTATAGATACAACACACAAAAGTCATCCTCAAAAAGAGGATTTAACCATTAAAATATATATTAAATAGGATTATTAGAATCATAATCACATTGATACTAATAAAATGGAAAATATTTGTAGTGATAGAGGATTAAGCCAAATAGGACATACAATCAATATATTACATCATGGTGCGAATTGAGAAGAATCCCTTGGATATATGATATATCTTATAGTTATTATAAATAAATAAATATAAAGGTATGGTTTATGCCTCATTCAAATTTGAGTACCATTTAAATTGGGATAGACATGGTTACAAATAATGCAAGCTACAATGGATATTAATTAGTAGTGCATCACCTTTTCACATGATGAAAGAATATATCACATGATTATAACAATGAGTAAGATGTTTAAGGTGAAGATGAATATGCCATATATATGTATAAATATAAATATTTAAATATTGAATATGATGATTTAATAGATGAATTTTTATTATTTAAAAAAATTAAAAATTAAAAAATATTCAAATAATCAAAAATATATAATAATTTCTTGTTTGATTTATCATGTTATTCTTATACCTCTTATACATGTTATATCTTTGATTAATATTATATCTCTTGTATATTATAAGGAGCCTCATGAGAGAGTAATGGACTATGCTAAACTGATGGTTTTACTCCCTTAGTCGTGATGACTATGAAGGTAAGAGGATTATGCACATGGTAAATGTTAGTTTAACAATGTTTAAATTATTACCTTAGGATAAAATTGAAATTACTTATGCATTAAGGTGATATAATAATATCAATTCATGACCTTGTGAATTAATTGGTAAGATAATAATGTTGGTTTATGTAAATTATCTAGCATTTTATAATTATGATCTTCAACTATTAGGATAAGAGATTTCATGGGTGCAATAAGTGTGCAGGAATAAGTCATTACCAATGAAGCAAAAAGGACTACACTAGGAAATGTCGTATCATGTGTGATCCCACCTATAACCCAAATCTTGTCTTGAACCTTTCCTAATCCTAATTTAATTACTTATTTACCATTTATCCTTTCATTTAAAACCTGGCATGTCATAACAGTTGTAATCTCTATGAGGTTGGTCAAACTACCTTTGTGATTACCATATTTAATGCATGAGATGAAGTAGATCAACATATACATTATTTAGTGGTAGTTTTCAAGCCTATACATTAATTGGTCACTACCTTGAAAAAATGGGAATTATTGGGTTGTTTTAAAAGCAACCATAGAACTTTGATTAAGCCATTATGCATCATTATGGACTGATAAAGAGATCACCCATTAAGAAGGCATATGCTAGCCAATATAGGTGGTTTGTTGATCTAAAGGAAGAATGGAAACTTT
Organism: Torreya grandis; assembly: GCA_037957365.1. Classification (NCBI taxonomy): domain Eukaryota; kingdom Viridiplantae; phylum Streptophyta; class Pinopsida; order Cupressales; family Taxaceae; genus Torreya; species Torreya grandis. The sequence continues at coordinate 148,771 of JARHVA010006761.1, read as the reverse complement.
TCACATTTTTATTGGGTTGTAAGAAGGAGAGAACACATATTTTATGAGGTTAGATCTCTAAGAAAAGGTTTTGGGACTTTTGACCACTTTGGGAATAAAAAAAATAGATAAGGGAAACAAGAAGAGAGCCTAAAGAGGGAGAGGCTCAGCTGGTACAAACCTACAAAAAATATCCATGGAAGGGAATGTATTATTTGGTAAGTGTCTTATGACTTGACTATTCTTTTATTTGACTAAATAAAGTTTGTGTGATTCTAGATTGATTACTGTGTTGATAGGAGTAAGGCCACTTGGCATACTCCTCTTTGCTTATTATTTATGCTTATGCTTGAGTTTCCCCATAGTTCACTACCCAGGTGTGGGAGTTTGGAGTTGAAATATTTCTCCATAATGGTCCTAACTGATAAGACTTTTTCTTACTAAGATAATAAGGTTCTAACATGAAAATATTGTGATGTCTTGAAAGGTTACATTCTTAATGATGGAAGAAGGGTTAGGTCTCTCATGTTGGACATGATTATAGGTTTCATAATCCTTCTCATGATAAATTTTTTAACTTATCATATTGGTTGAATGCTTATTGATTGTTATTCTTATGTGTTATTTATTATGTTTTTATGATTATGTAGATAGATCTAAGGTTGATATCCTCTTAACTATGAGATGTTTGGGCTGTTACCTATGATTAGTTATCTCCTTAACCCCTAGACATCTTGATTAGCTTATTTTATTTATTTTCCCTACACCATGTTGTGAACATGCTTAGATATAGGAGTCCTATTTAGGGGCACCTATAGAAGTCACTTAATGATGAAAAAATATTGGGACATAAACCCACCTTCTATTGGTCAAAGTTGCATTGGGAGAGATGAAGATATCATCATCGGCTATAGTCTACTAATACTTTTCTAATTTATAGAAATAGATAAAATCTAGGGATTAATTATTTTCATTTAAACTTATTGTATTTATGAATTAGCATTTGATTATGGACCAAGTATAAACCACTATTATTATGAAGTTTATTGTTGTCAATCAGACTTGCACCCCTGTGAAGGTAGTTTCAAGCCTTCATAGTCTACTGAAACATGGAAATAATCATAGGCTATGGGTGACCTAATCAGTGGATTGAATCTATATATTCTAATGGCTAGCTCCCTTTGGTGTATCAATTAGGATCTTACTATATGCTACAAACTGCTTGGGAAAAGAGAGATAAACTTGAATGGAAGTTCTATCTAATTATGGTGATACACCTATATTTTTTTATTGATCAATCAGTTTTAGCTCCTAAGAATATTGATTTAGACAAGAAAAGGGTTGAACTTTTAACTCCAATTGAACAATATGCATAAGTATTTCACAAAAATGTTTTATATGGTGATCCAAGCTTAAGGGAAATGAAAGAATAACACCCAATTTCATCCACTATAAATTCAGCCAAGAGACATCAAACATAGAACATGACTTGCATAAACTAATTAACTATGCTGCTAGGTAAGAATCAAGACTTGAAAAGGAAGAAAAATTATATCACTTATGAAAATCACTGACATGAATACACTATACTAGCATTCTGGAAAATAAAAATCATCTTATTAATCTAAAAAAAGGTTACAAACTTAGTCTTGGGTAAAATTTGATCTTGCCAAAGGAGGGATACAATTCAAGGCTAAAAAGTTGACTTATATAGAAAAATACACAACCAAGAGGTCGGCATTGAAAATATAATAAGAAGATAACTCTTTCATTAGCTCAATTCCAATTTTTGTTATGCCAAGATAACAAAGACTTCTAAATTTGTATTTTTTTGTCTTTTATCTTGCATGAAAATCCTTTGGCATTGAAAAATAGATGATGGGCTCAAGCTTGGACTAATCTTCCTCATGCATGATATCCACACCCACCTCTAAAAATGGAACTCTTCTTGAGCTACTAGAAAATTTGAAAGGCTTATCTTTGTATGAAAACAATGATAATGCCAAACTTAGAATTACATTTAAACTATTGAAACATTTGAAAACCTTGGAACCAAAAAAGTGCATGCACATAAATCACATTAAGCTCTCCAATGTTAAACAACTTGAGTCCTTCATTCAAATGAGTATTTATCTTTAGAACTAAAGGTGTCATGCTAAAATGGTTACACCTAGATGTGTCTAATCCTAATTGAACTTCTTTGCATAAATAACCCTTTAATATGTCTATATTCATTGTTGACATCTCTCACTCTATCTGGCTATTCATTACTATGCATATTCATTAGCCATTTGTCTATATCTTTTCCCCCTTGCATGTATTTGTCTTGGGTTTATTCTTGAGCGCCTTTTCATCTCCTTTCTTTGTCTTTTTTCATTGGCCTTCAGAATTCTATCAAATCAGTTTCCATTGACAAATTGTCTATGGGAATTGTCTCAGGCTTCTCTCTTTGTCTTATTCTCTTTATTTCCTTTAGATAAAAAATTAGAAGGAAAATTTATCCCAGCTCTTTGTCTTTTACTCAGACTTTTACTTAGCAAACCTTTCGAAGGAATTCATTCAGACTTCTCTTCTACTTGAATTGTTTTCACTTTCCCATGGTCACGTGGGAATTCAAGTACTCATCTTTATCATTACTTGTGGGTTATCTCTCTTAGAAAGTCTTCAAAAGGAATTATTTCAAATAATTTATTTGAAGGAATTTCTTTGAACTTTTTCCATGACCTCTCTTTTATTTCAAACTTTCTATCAAGTCATTTTCCCATAAATAAATTATCTATGAGAATTGTCTCTTGAGCCTTCCCAAATTACCCTTCCAAATTTATATGATAAAATTTCCCAAAGGGTAGATACCCTTCAGGACTCTCAAAAAGTGTCTCTCAAAACTTTTGTGTGTCCCCTCAGATTTTTGAAAAGGACCCTTTAGGTTTTTCCAAGTTCCCCTCAGAAATTTCTAAGTGGACTCTTCTTCCAAAAAGTGCCCTTCAGAATTATGTAAATGGTCCTCTTTATTTCAGCTTTTATCTCTCAAACAAAATGTCTAAAGCTCTACTTCATAATTTTTTTCCTTTGGATTTTGAAAATGAACTCTGCCCTTTGAGAAATGCCTTCTTCTGAAGGGTATATACCCTTCAAGTTTCTTGTAAAGGACCTTTGGAAAGCTTGCCAATGTCCTTCTCTATGAAGTGCCCTTTGAGCTTCCTTAATAAACCCTCAAACTTTTGTTTTGAACCTTCTCGAAGGGTATGTGCCCTTCAAGATTTTTTTAATTTACCATTTCCTTCAGATTTTTATCAACTATCCTTTTGCAAAGGGATAATAACCCTTCAAAATTTTCATTTTGAATATTCCTGAAGGGTATGTGCCCTTCAAGATTTCTACAAAGTCCCTTCAGAACTATGATGAGCCTTTTGGAACATAGACCCTTCATTGAGTACCCTTGGGGAAAAATGTTAAAGTCATTTAGCATTTAGAAAATAGTCCTTCACCCTTTCTATAATAGACCATTCCTCTTGTATTTCCTTCAGATAAAATTTTGAAGGAATTCTATCTTAAGCCTTTTCAAATTATTTCCTCGACTTGGTCATCTTCCCCTTCTTCAAAAGGCATCTTTAAGCAAAGTTTTGAATGATAGAGGTTACAATTTTGACTTGTTGGATCAAAAATTGTCAATATTTTTGGTGATTTTACTAAGAAGCATACCCGTTATGCTTAAGCACTTGGCCATATACATGATATAGAACTCAAAAAAATAATGGTAAACCTGGTCCATGACTATAAATCTCATTTGATCAAACATGAAGTAACCTTCATCCTTCAAAATAATAGGGAAACACAAAATGAGAAAGCTAACTAATAAAGCAAATATGCAAACAAGCACTTATTAGAACAAAACATAATGAAACTATTATGCATGAACAACACTTGGAGGAAAGAAAAAAAATTATGTACAAGGATCTTTGCTCTTAAATATAAATGTTTCAGATGTATCCCATTGATTGAGATTAGAAGCTCTTGATCATCCAACTTTGCAATTTGGAAAGCATTATCGGATTTGTAGCTAGAAATTATGTATGGGCCACTCCAAAGAGAATCAAACTAAGTGTGCCTTCCTAGTTTAGCTCTATCCTCATCCAAATTATGGACCAAATCTCCTTCTTTGAAACTTCACGAAGAAGATCTTTTGTCAAAATTTCTCTTCACATGTGCTTGATGAATTTTCATGGCTAGCATAGACTGATTTCTTATCTCTTTCAACTCCATAAGCTCAACATACCTGATTTCCATAGGCTCATTCTCTAACAACTCAATTTGATGCATTAGTTCTAAAGTGGGAAATTCAAGAGAAATGGGTAACCTTGCTTCCTTACCATATAACATATTGTATGGAAAGTTGGCTAGTGATATTTTGTAGGTGATCCTATCATCCCATAGATCTAACTTCAATTTGAGATGCCATGAACTTTGATTATCTTCAATAGTCCTTATGATTTTTAATAGGTTCTTATTTGTAGATTCATCAAGGCCATTACCTTATGGATAATAGTTTGATCAAGTGCTAAGATAAAATCCATGTTGGACAGCCCATTAGCTGATCCTAGATCCCACAAAAGCTATTACATTATCAGAATAATAGTTGAAGGAACTCCAAACCTAGTAAGAAAACCTTCATAGATATCAAGAATATTAGTTTCGTTTGCTTCTTTCAATGCTACTGCTTCTATCCAACATGTGAATTAATCCATAGCTATTAGAATCTATTTATGCCTTGAACTTGAAGGAGGATTAATGAGGCTAATAAATTCCAATCCCCATTGAACAAAGAGTTGATCCACTACACTTGGTTCAAAAGGTAAGGTTGTAATCTTGACTTTTCCTACAAACATAGCACACTATTTGCACTTTCTAACCCATGCATGGCAATCAAAAAATATACTAGGCCAATAGTACCCACCTCTCCTGATCTTAAGTGTTGTAGTTCTTCTAAAAAAATGTCCTCCACCATGCCCATCATGGAATTTCTCAAGCAATATTTGAGTTTGGCTTGGTTCTACACATCTTAGCAACATTATATTGATATCCTTCTTCAAAAAAACACCATCAACAAGCAAAAATGGAATTGATTACAATTTGAAATATCCTCTTTTTGAAGCATTGAGATGAGAGGGATAAATACCATCTTGGAGATAACTTACCAAGTCATAAAACTAGCTAGAAGGTGAGGTATGACCAGCTATAATCTCTTCATCATTTGACACCAAAATAAACTCATTATCCTCTTACAAGTCTTTTTCTATATGCTCACACAACCCTTTGCATCTAACCAACTTTGTGACCTTAATTTCCTTGTCATATTCCATTACCTTGGTTATCCAACTAGCTCTCTTCTCATTTATATCCTTGTTCAAAAGAAACTCTTTGATACTTGGATGGGTAACCATTAGGTGTATCTTATTATTAGACAAAAAGTGCCTAAACTTTGTAAGAGATATTATGACTAAAATTACATGATTTTCAACAAAATAATACCTTGTTTCATACTTTTTGAATTCTTGGTTGTAAAAAGTTATTGGCTGCTCCAAGGACTCATGATTCTATTGCATAAGAATGCCTAAAATGGTGTCCATGTTAGAATAAGTGTACAAAATTAAATATTTTATGAAATAAATATTTGTAAGCATAAGAGCACTAGCTATGGCTTTCTTAATATCTTAAAAATCTCGTATTCCTTCTTTGGACTAGCTAAAGTTCTGATTTGTCTTTAGCATGGATGTAAGTGGCTTAGTTAAACTAGCAAAATATGAAATATATCTCCTTATGAAATTGATTTTCTAAAAAAAAAGCTTTGTAAAGCCTTTTTGTGCTTAGTCAAGGAGAGTGCAAGAATAGATCAAATCCTTTTAGCATCTATAATAAAACCATGCTTATAAATAACATGTCCAAGAATCTTACCTTCATGAACCAAAAAAACACACATTTTGGGATTTAGAGATACCCCAACTTGCCTACACATTTTGAACACTTGCTTGAGATGAACCATGTAATCTTATGCATTCTTTGAAAACATTGTTATATCATCCAAATAAACAAGTACAAATTTGTTAAAAAGGCCTTGGAATGCCATATCCATGGCTCTCTAAAATGTTTCTCTAGCATTAGATAAACTAAAAGGCATATTTCTATATGCAAATGTCCCCCACTTTGTAGTAAAGGTTATCTTAAATTGGTATGTTTCTTTGACCAAAATCTAATTATAGCCACTATATCCATCCAACAAAGAAAACCTCTCTGAACCTACAACAATCTATAAAATTTATTCTAGTGATGGTAATGGATGGGGATCTTTAAGACCTATTTAAATAATGAAAGTCAACACAAAAATGAATATCACCATTCCTCTTTCTTATTGGAACAAGATTTACAACCCAAGTTAAGTGCTTGATTGGAAATATAATAGTTGATTCTATGAGCTTGTGAAGCTCATCTCTCATAAAAGGCTCAAGCTTTGAATTTATGGGCCTTTGTCTTTGTCTCACTATTTTAGTTCCTCCTCTAACTCAATGGTGTGTTGAGCCAAACTTTGATCAAAACCTTTGAGATCACTATACTACCATTCAAATATATCAACAAAACTTATGCATAACTCAATGAAAGCTTTAGTTTTTGAAGGAGCGCATACCTTACCCAACTTCAAAATCTTACTAACTATAATCTCTACATTGGCATAGTGTTCTTCCTTTGTTGACAATGATGACTTCTATTTCCTTAGCTCATCATCTCCATTGAAAATTTTCTCAAGCGTGAAAAATCCTTTGGGTAGCTTATTCATTTTTAATTAGACAATCTGATCACCATACTACCATAAGTGTTTTGACTAGTTTCTTAAAGAAAACTTAGCCTCTTCTTGCAAGAATCTCATGATTTGATTGCCATCTTCAAATACTTACCAATTCTCATGATTATCTGGGATAGAAGGCCTTACAACCACCTTTATGTGTGACTAATTTTGTTTCATTTTTCACATTAGTTGGGATACTAAATTCTACCCTAATGGTAGCTAAACTATTAGCATGTTTATTCTTATCTCTTGGTACTGCCTGAATGTTAAAAGCCTAAAAATATTCAAGTAAATCCCAAATTATATGCTTGTAAGATTTAAGCAACAAAATTTTTCATACATTCAATCCTCTTACTTGGTGGACTACAAGATCACTATCACCAAACACTTGCAAAGAATTGACTTTCATCTTCCTAGCCCACTAAAAACCATGAACTAGTGTTTCATACTCAACAACATTGTTTGCATAGCCAAATTGAATTTAATATAAGAGAAATACCTTTATTTTTTTGGAGAAACCAACATCATTATATCTCTAGTTTCATGCTTATTCCTTGACCCATCAAAGTACAATTGCCATAAACCTTCATTAGATTCATCTTTTTTTATCATGGATGGAATTGGTGCATTATTCTAATGAAGGCAATACACACCAAGACCTTCTTCTTCAATCAGCTTATAAGGAGCATGATCATGAAAGGTGGAATCCCACTCATCATGAAACAAATTTGGAACTCCATCCAAAGGTGATTCCTTTTCTACATCACTAATTTCTAGTACATCATTTGAGATGATACAGTTAGTATTCACAACACTTGGCATATATGGCTCCATATGAAAAAATGTAATAGGCTTAGAATGAATTTTTACCCTGGTACCATACCTAGTTATGAATATAAAATAATTTTAATCAACTAATAAATATCCCCCAATATTTGAGGTGAAATCCCTTAAAAGGCACATAACAAAGTAGGGAGGTAAATCTACCACAACATCCTACTGAATAGTAATATTGGGACATGCATGTAATGTCAATTTTAGATCCTTGATGATGCCTATTGTCTTCATTTGTGACCTATCCAATTTAAAAAATCCTTTAGTATTTGGCTCAAAAACAAGTCCAAGCTTATTTATAATCTATTTAGGCATGATTGTTCTATTAGCTCCATTATCCACCATACAGTTATGAACCAAAGTATCACCTACTATCAAAAAAAGGTAGAAAGGAGGGGTTTTATTTGATTTTATCTCTTTTTTTTAAAAAAAAATCCATATTATCTACTTGATTTACCTACTACTTAGTTGGATTATCTGAATTAGCCAAGACAACCCCTTCTTTCTCAATTGGCTTTGGAGATAATTCAAGAGCTAAAAGCTCTTGGATGACCTTATCCTTTTGTCCTAGAATGGAAAGGGAATCCCACATGCTAATGGTAATGTTAGAATTATTTATTTTATCTAATATAGTGAAATGAGATCCACTAGCCTTTGGTTGTAATTTCTGAAGCACTGGTTGTTCACGAACTAGAGGTAGTTGATTAACTTTACTAACCTCTATATTCTGATTTTTCTGAGTTGTAGTGATAGAAATTTATCTTTTGTACTCTTAGAAAAAATATTAGGATTACTTTAATCATTTTTCATATCTTGAGCCTCTTTAATGGCTCTTATTTTAGCTCTAGTTATAGTTGCAACTTGACCACTTGAATTGTTTTAGATTAAGGTAAAAATAGGTTTTGAAGGGACCCCAAAACCCTAAACAAAAGGAGAAAGATAAAACTTTAATGTCCATAGGCAAGCCTTAATCTTACTTCACCGAAGTAAAAAAACCAAGAAACAAAGTCCTGAAGCTAACAAACAAACAACCAAAGATAAACCCCAGGTTTTATAGAGACCTAAAAACTCCATAGTAAAAGTTCAAAAAACCAGTTACCAAGACCAGAAAACACTACCAACTAGCAGAACCAACTAAAAGAGCCAGGACCTATTCTTCTAGTTCTAATATCAACTTCACTGCTTCCTTACCTTTTGCAACAATGTCCTGGATGGTAGCAGTCGCCTGTGTAGCACCCTCTTGCATAGCTTTCTTTCTTGAGCTTTGTCTAGTTCTTTTGCTAGGCCCCTCCAAAGTTTTTTTCAACACATGACCACTTGAATTGTTATTTTCAACACTTTGAGTAAAAGTAACATGATTATCTACTTGATAATTTACATTAATGGTATCAATCCACCCTTGAAATTATTGAGTCTCCCCTTATGATGCCAAACTTGTATTTTGGTATTGTCCTCCTTGAAAACAAAACTCTTCTTATGTCATATGTGTCATGGTGATATTCTGTGATACCAAGGCTTGATGTTGAGCATTATTGAGATTTGAGGGCTGCCAACTTGAATCTTGCACCAAGTTATTTTGAGGTGGGGTTTGAAAAATGGATTTTGAAGTGTAAGGATCATTGGGATCAAGGGTAGCATATGGATTAGCTAGATTTATGACTCCTTATGTTTGATAAGGTGATATATTCTCTCTAAAACCTTGATAAGGAGGCCTTTGATCTTTGAAAGGATGATAGGTGTTCTAATTTTGCTGTTGATAAGGCCTATTAGACTAAAATTTTTGCCTCTTGAGTTGCACTATTTCATTCCCAAAAGATTGTATAAAACTTTTTAACTCTCTTATCTCACTATCTTAACTAGTAGGGGCTGCAATTTGAGTTGAAGGTGGTGGAATAGGAGCTAAGGATGGAACTTAAGGATTTTGAGGGGATGGTATGGAATTTACTTCTATAAATATAGGCATTCAAGGTCTTAGAGAAATCTTACCAACTTGTATCAAGCTATTTTATACCATTATTGCAACCTCATAAGCATCTGACAAGGTAGTACCACCCATTGACTATATCATCACACTAATGTCAGAATTAAGGGCTTTCAAATAGTACAAAAATGCATATTCAAGGGATGGCCTTACCAACATATGTATTTTGTTCCATGTCTTTTAGAATTTGAGGTTAAAATCAGAAATGAACTCATGAAGAGCCCTTATTATGGTGGTTAATTTCTCAACTAAAGATAGTTGATCAGATTTATCCTTAAATTGATTAACTAAGGCTACACCTATTTCATCCTAGGTGTAAATGGAGTTTATTGGAAGGTTTATATACCATTTCAATGCTTTTCCTTTGAAGGAGGCAATAAGTAATCTAATAGAAACATTATCCTCAACAACATTATAGATTGAACAGAGATTAACCACATCTTGGATATGCTCAATAGCGGTTGTTTGATTTTATCCTAAGAAGAATGGGAAACTCTTGAGGGTAGACATCGAAAAGTCATCAAACTAGGATAAATTTAGTGGGATACCTCTATTGAATGGAACAAACACCTAGTTTTTTATGGCCATTTGGATAGTGAGGGTTGTAGTGCTTATAACAATAAGATGACCAAGAGGCAAATACTATTTTTGAGGATATGATTTTGCCTTCATAAATATTGATATCTTATAAGATATAAATTCAAAAGGAATTCCTTTACTTGCTGAGCTTGTGGTAACCTTTGGCATAAAATAGCTTCCTGAATGATATTATGAAATCTGTAACTTAAAGAATCTTTAGCTTGTGATGAAGATATATATTTTCTTTTACTACAAATGTTTCTCCTCAGCCTTGAACTTCTTTAGATCTACAAAATATTTTTTTGATGGTCCCATTGGGCATGCCGAAAACTATTATTAATCAAACTTGCACACCTATGAAGGTAGTTTCAGGCCTTCACAATCTACTAAAACATGGAAATAATCCTAGGCTATGGGTGACCTAATCAGTGGATTGAATCTCTAGATTCTAAGGGAAATCTCCTTTTGGTGTATCAATTAGGATCTTACTCTATGCTACAAACTACCTAGGAAAAGAGAGATAAACTTGAATGGAAATCCTATCTAATGTTGGTGATACACCTATATTTTTTTATGGACCACTCAATTTGAGCTCCTAAGAACACTCATTTAGATAAGAAAAGGGTTTAGCTTTCAACTCTAATTGACCAATATTCATAAGTATTTCATAAAAAAAAATTATCTAGTGATCCAAGCTTGAGGGAAATGAAAGAATAGGCCTAATTTAAGACACTAACCACCCACTTATATCCATTGTAAACTCAACCAAGAGATATCAAACATAGAACATGACCTACACAAACTGATCGACTATGATGCTAGGTAAGAATCAAGACCTGATAATGAAGATAAATTCGATCACTTATACAAATCACTAACATGAATACACTATACTAGCATTCTAAAAAAAATAGTCCTTCTATTAATCTGATAAAAGGTTACAAACTCAATCTTTGGTAGAATTTGATCTTGCCAAAAGAGGGATACAATTCAAGGCTAAAAATCTAACTTATATAGAAAATACACAACCAAGAGGTTGGCATTAAAAATAAAAGAATAAGACAACTCTTTCATTAGCCCAAGTCCAATTTGTGTTATGCCAAGACAACAAAGCCTTCTAAATTTGTCTTTTCTTGTCTTTTGTCTTACATTAAAATCTTTTGGCATTGAAAAATAGATGATGTGATCAAACTTGGACTAATCTACCTCATGCATGATATCCATGCCCACCTCCTAAAATAGAACTCTTCTTGAGCTACTAGAATGTTTGAAAGGCTTCTCTTTATATGAAAACAATGCTAATACCAAACTTTGAATTCCATTTGAACTATTAGAACATTTGAAAACCTTGGAACCAATAAGAGTACATCAACATAAATCATGTTAAGATCTTCAACTTTAAACAACTTGAGTCCGTCATGCAAATCAGTCTCCATCTTTAGAATTGAAGGTGTCATGCTTGGACCACTTTGCATGAAGAACCCTTTAATATATCTATATTCACTGTTGAAATGTTTCAATTTATCTGGATCTTCATTAATGTGCATGTTCATCATACATTTGTCTATATCTTTTCCCCCTTGCATTTATTTTTCTTGGGTTTATTCTTGCAGGCCTTTTCATCCCCTTTCTTTGTCTTTTTTCATTGACCTTTAGAATTCTATGAAGTCATTTTCCCATGGACAAATTGTTCATGGGAATTGTCTCAAACTTCTCTCTTCATCTTGTTCTCTTTATTTCCTTTGGACAAAAATTCTAAAGGAAACTTTATCCCATCTCTTTATCTTTTGCTCAGACTTTCACTTGACAAACCTTCTGAAGGAATTCTTTCAGACAATTTGTTTGAAGGAATTCCTTCAAACTTTTCTTCCACTTGAATTGTTTTCACTTTCTCACAAACAAATTATTCACAAGAATTCAAGTCTTCGTCTTTATCATTACCTTTGGGTTCTCTCTCTTGGAAAGTCTTCTGAAGGAATTCTTTTAGATAATTTGTCCAAAGGAATTCCTTTTGAATTTTTTTGTAGCCTCTCTTTTCTTTCAAACTTTCTATCAAGTCATTTTCCCATAGACAAATTATCCACGAGAATTGTCTCTTGGGCCTTCCTAAATTACCCCTCAAATTTTTTGTGATTAACTTTCTCGAAGGGTAGAAACCCTTCAGGACTCTCAAAAAGTGTCTCTCGAAACTTTTGCGTGTCCCCTCAGCTTTGTGAAAAGGACCCTTCAAGTTTTTCCAAGTTCTCCTTAGAAGTTTCCAAGTGGACTCTTTTTCTAAAAAGTGTCCTTTAGAATTATGTAAATGGTCCTCTTTCTTTCAACCTTTGTCTCTTAGACAAAATGTTTGAATCTTTGCTTCATACATTTTTTCCTTCAAATTTTGAAAATAAACTATGCCCTTTGAGAAATGCCTTCTTTCAAAGGGTATATACCCTTCAGGGTTCTCATAAAAGACCTTCAAAAAAATTTCCAATGTCCTTCTCTATGAAGTGCCCTTCAAGCTTCCTCAATGAATCCTCAGACTTTTGTTTTGAATCTTCCTGAAGGGTATGTACCCTTCAATATTTTTGTAATGTCCCATTTCCTTCAAAATTTTCTCAACTATCCTTTTCCAAAGGGATAATAACCCTTCAAAATTTTCATTTTGATTATTCTTGAAAGGTATGTGCCCTCTAAGATTTCTATAAATGTCCCTTTAGAACCATGATGAGCCCTTTGGAACATAGACCCTTCACTGAGTACCCTTTGGGGAAAATGTTAAATTCATTCAGCTTTTGGAAAATAGTCCTTCACCCTTTCTATAATGGACCATTCCTCTTGTATTTCTTTTGGACAAAAGTCTGAAATAATTTTTTCTTAATCATTTTCAAAGTATTTCCTCAGCCTGGTCCTCTTTCCCTTATTTTAAAGGCATGTTTAAGCAAAGTTCTAAATGATAGATGTTGCAATTTAGACCTGTAAGGTCTAAAATTGGCAACATTTACTAGCTAAATGTTTTATTTATTACAATAGACAACTATTTTATAGTCTTCTTGTTATATCAAATTAATAGGCTTCCTTGTGATGGATCATTGTTAAAAATGGAATCCTAAGGGATGCTTGTATATTCATGATTAAGTTCAACCAAGTTAATGGCCTTAATACATATATTATATCTTTAGTTGAATATTATGTGGTTGTATTGTGGATTGTATCTTGAGATTTTATAATACTTCATGTCTAGATGATTCAATGTGAAATACATATTTAAGTATGAAAACATGTGATTTAGGTTGCCTATGATTGAAATATTGAGATATCAGGTATGTTGATTTTATGAATCTGGTTATGTTAACCCATTTATAATATGGACTATGCTTAGTTAGTTTAGATATGGTTGGCTAACCTTTGATAAATAATAATCTAAGAAAGATAAAATTATTAACAAATCTTAGAAAGAGTACTATTGAGGAGCTAAATTGGCCTTGATTTTAGATATCCTAGGATGGAATATCTCAATTAAGGAGAACTCTTAAGCCCACATGACTCTTTTAATAATTTAATGAATATGTTATACCTATTCAAAACATCTTGACATTCAACCTAAGAAATGAGATTTGTGCCTCCTCATGTATTCTATTAGAATTGACGTTATGGATTAAGATGGTCTATGAACAAGTGGAACTTAATTAAATGGTCGACTGATTGATATTGAGAATAATAATATAGTAGGACTTAATAGTTTGAGGATTGATATTATATCTTGGGGAAGAGAATAATATAGTAGGACTTGATAGTTTGAGGATTGATATTATATCTTGGGGAAGAGATCTTCAAACATAGTAGATGTATAGTTAAACTATTATAAACCTTCCCCTATCAAATCCATTTCATATTATGAGAATAACTCTGTTGAACTTAGTTATTCCATTATATTCCTAACAAGGAAGGAAACCCTTTAGGTTTGATCGAGGTCACCCTTGTAGAAAATTAATGAAATAATGATATCGTGAAGACCTAACATCTATTCTATGTTTCTTCATCTTAATAAAATCCTCATGTTAGGTTCCTTACCTTTAATAAGATCAATAGGTCCTTGCATTAATCCTTTAAGTATCATCTTCTAAGGATAAGGCTAGTCAATTCATAGGTTAAGTAGTTCCTTTAATAGTGTTTTGCTAGGTTGAGTCGCCTAATGAATTTTGAAAAGTCAATTAAACAATTGAGAATATTGGTTTAGAGTTAATCTTATCATTCATGCAAACACTAACTCCTTTAGAATAAGCGTAATTTATGTTTAGCTTTAGATACATAAATGGTGGTAGTCCTTTGACAGATGCATATTGCCTTTAACTAGTTCACTTCACTTTAGACATCTCCCATTATTAATTTTAGATCGTGCCTTAGCCATTTATTGAAACCTTTGGTGGTAAATTTTCCTTAGTAAGAACTACCTTGTCAACTAACTTGTCTGCTTGAACTTTGCCTTAGATAGCTCTTAGATGGGCCTTTTGGTGGCCTTTTGCCTTAATCATTTTTTAATAATTCTTTGAGTGGTTCTGAGGAAGCCACATGTCATAATCAAGCTAACTTTGGATTGATGTCAAGATAGTCTATGATATGGTTAGTGTTAGGTTAGAAAGATAATGAGATGTTACCATGTGGCATCATATTAGCAACCCATAATCCTAGGGAGGATCATATAGGTAATGATGCCTCTTGGATTTTGATCTAGAAGGATGTGACATCATTCCAGTGACCCATAATCCCTAGGAGAACCATATAGTGAGAAAGCCTTTAGGCAAGCAGACTCATGAGATGCTACCATCTGGCATCATCCTAGTGACCCACTAATCTAAGACATGTTCATGAAAGTTACAAAGGCTCTAGGAAAGTGTGCTAGTGGAATGATTCTATGTGGCATCATCTTGGTGACCTAATATCCTAGAGATACCTGTGTAGAGTACAAAGATTATGGGTAAGTAGGTGAGTGGGATGTATCCACATGGACAAATACAACTACTCCACTATTAAAGAGGCATCTATATTAGGATCAAAGCTTTAAGGCTAGTATTATAGAAAAATGTTGCTTCATGGAATGATTTTTATAGCTCTACATCCCCAAGGAAGTTGTGCCATCCCTATAGAGTGACAGGATAGCGAGTAGTGAATTATCACCATGTGGTGATTTTTAATAAGTTTCCTAAGAAGTAATAGGTGGAAAGAGTGGCCTTGAGAGCTAAAAAGAAGTTGGCATGCCTTTTTAGCCTACTAAAGTAACCACATGGAGCCTGCCTACATAAGTAGTGGCTGAGGTCAAATTTGATGGTTATTTCAATGTCATTTAGACCATTGCCATTTGGCATGAGACATGAAAGGATGTATGAGTGTTGTTTCAAATTATTTAGTATGTTTTAGCTTTTGGATAAGTGACTTATGCATATTTAAGCCTTTTGGAAGGTTAGGATTCTTGTTATGATTGGATTATATTTTGGTATCTGTCTATGATTATTGATGTTTTATCCATTGAATTTATATGTCATGCTTGTGTTTAAGAGAAAAACATGAGCATGAAATTTTGGTATTATAAACTAGATTTAAAATTGGGAGCTATAGGGATGATTTGCATGAGTTCATCACCTTTCTAACTTTGGTTGAATTATGATTTATGTAAATTTAATGTGGTACATGCTACTTGTTGACCTTGTTAAACTTGAACTA
Source organism: Torreya grandis (assembly GCA_037957365.1). Lineage (NCBI taxonomy): Eukaryota > Viridiplantae > Streptophyta > Pinopsida > Cupressales > Taxaceae > Torreya > Torreya grandis. The sequence continues at coordinate 132,860 of JARHVA010006761.1, read as the reverse complement.
TTTAAATAATATTTCATAAGAATAAGGAATGGAAAACATTGTGGGTAGGTGTCACGAAGATCCTTGACTGTACAACCAATTGAGATCCAAACTCAAATTTTTGAAACTCTATAGCATGTGATGACTATGCTAGATGAATTATTAACTCAAATTTATATGATATATAAGGGAGTCTCTTTATCTTAATAACGGCATGGGCAAGTTAGGAAATACTTATATTATCATCATATAAAAAGGAGCAAGAACCACCTTTAACATTACTATAACAGGCATTGTGCTCAAACACAAGCTCCACCAATGAGAGACATGGACTTGGGACTAGGTAAAGCCCAAAGAACATAGTCACTTATCTGGGGTGTTTGTTTTAACTGTAGATCTATGGATCATTATACATAGATTTCCCCAATAAACTTGATCAAAGGATACTAAAATATTGATATAGACTGGTTGCAAAAACCAACTTTTTTATAATCCTTATTATACTTATTTTGATTATTTTTATCAACACATGAAATGACTATGGTATGTTGTATATTTGAAATCACATTGAGCTTTCTTGTTAAGAATCCCCTAATAATTGATATATGTAAATGTGTGTGTAAGCGCATGTTGATTTTTATTTTTTAAGTGCTAAGCTGGGTAGATGCACTTTGATTATGGTGTTACCATGCTAATGGGAAGATGTGAATCTAATTGGTGTTCATTATAATGCTTGAATTAATGTTTAGATATTTTCAATTGAACTTATCATTATGAAAAGGATTTAATGATCCATCTTTTGAAATTATGAACTCCTAGATATGTTTATTGCATATATTTTTATTATGGTAATGTTAAAGAAAGTGTTTGTTATTGTTTAGAGAATTAGGACCATTCGATGAGCTAGGATATGGTAAAACTCTAGTATTAAGGTGATGGCTCATTCTAATGTTGCCTTATGCTAACTAGTTTAGTGGTAATCTTGCATCTTTCTAGTGAAATAATATTAATCTTTGAGAAACTAATTGTGGTAGGTATGTCTCCACATAATTATTCTTTTATTTAAAGATCATGTTATATTCAAATATCTTTAGGTTGTTAATTACCATGTTGTACATATATGAGCATAGCCTAACTTATAATCTTATTTATAGGTGCATGCCAAATGGTTAAGAGGTTATCTTCCTAGCCATGAGGCATGAGGAATGGATTAAGGTAACCTTGCACATTCTTGATATTATGAAGATAAATCACTCAATAGGTAAATCTACATCTATAATAATGTTGATTGGCTAAATAAAATCCTAGAAGAGATAATAATCATGATTTACCATGTATCCATGTGGTAGTAACCTTGAATGAATAAATTTGATATTTCTAAATTCTCTCATAATGATAAATTATCAATTTTTATAGCTAGAACTGCTAACTACCTAGGGCACTTATATAGCACTATATGTCAACATGAATCAGAAGGAAGTGACTATGGAGGTGCTCATATCTTAAAATATTATCTTTGCATCTCTCTTTCCATGAATATTATGATTTCACATACATGTGGGACCTAATTATAAGTGGCATTATATCTAAATTCTCATGTAAAATTAATCAAGTCCTAATTTCAATGTTGAGCCACACCTTGGAAGGTGGTGAATATAGACTAACTATAATTATGTCCTCTAAAGAGGCACCAGATACCAATTACTTGATTGTGTCATTTTATGTAGTGGTAGTGGTGTAGAAACCTCCTCCATGTTATTCATGAAATTGATAATGTTATTTTTGTGGTGGCAGTGGTGTAATTCCCTCTTACATGTTATTACTCATAATCGAACAACAATGGATTATGCATGATAAAGTAATAAATAGTTCCATATGAAAATTTTATTAGTAATGGTTAGTGGAACATATCCCTTATGCTAGTGACATAGTTTGATTCTCCATATGGCTAGTGGATCACTGACACCCTCTTACATTATTATTTATCCCCTTGAGTGGTTCATAGAGATACATATTGATCATATTGTGATCTAATTTTGGCTAAATGTGTTTTCCAAACTTATTTTACGTTGTTTGAGCTCTTATTTAAGTTACTTAGAAACCAACATTGTTTGTTTTCTTATTGACTTCAAATGTTTTGAGCTAATGGTTGATCATGGAATTCATTGATGAATTTTAATTAGAATTTGATTTCATTATTGAGACTACTTGGTCTCATTTTATTGATTTTAAACTTACATGATTTATTTATGTTTCTTCAAGTTATCATGATGTTTACTTGTGCTAGTTTCATGTGTTAGTCTATTCATTATTATCACTTCAAGCGAGTAGAGGGGAGAAGAAGTAGCTTAAAAATGATAACTAAGTGGGTCATGGTGGGGACCTATTACACAAGTCCAAGACCCATCCTTCCTCACCCACCACATGTAGTGGTATTAGACACCAAGGTGTCTCGAGAGAACTGTGGTGTCTCTTTCACTCTATGCATATGAATGGTTGGTGGATGGTGTGTGAACTAAATATAGAAATGCTAAAAAACCAAATAATTATGAAAACTTAATATAAGATAAATTCAACATAGGATAGAGTAACAAATAAAGAAAATAATAAACATAAACTTATACTTCAAATATGCAAGTTTCCTCCATTATGATGTAAACTTGATTTGTTCTTTGAAAATTTGTTTTCTCACTCTTCTAATGCAAAGGAGAATGTGTAGCATTTTGGTGAGAAAAGAGTTTTTGATGCTTTGATTCTCTTTAATTTTCTTGTAAATTGGATAACACTTCATTATCATAAGTCAAGATGGATGAAAATGATGATTTTCAAGCTTATTTATAGTTTTTTAGAGGAATATCCAATGATGGAGGATTATTTGTATTTATTAAATGATCCAAATAATCAATGATGGATAATGAGTCCTCACCCATGAGGATGAAGACCATTTCAAATGATTGAGAGAAGTATGGGATTGGTTAGCTTAGTCATCAAGAATGAGTTAAACTTATTAACAACCCAGGGGATGAGTCAAAGGAGGTTAAGTTATGGGTTTGGTTGGAATGATTCAGCATGTGAGGAAGAACAAGGTGGAAGATGTTTGGTGAGGTTTTAAATATGGATGTTATATTTAAATAAGGATTTCAAATGTGCAAAATTGACTAATTTGACTTATTCAATTATTTGAATTTTAAAGGGAGATGTGATGAATTATTTTAAGAAGAATTATTAATAGGTTTTAGGTTCGTTTCAACACTAAATGTAATTTAGATGTCTACATTTGACCCTCTTTGAAATATTATTGTAAAGCAATATTGTTTCAAAGAATATTAAAATAAGTAGAGCATTAATGATTAAGAAAGAGAAAGTTGTCCCAAATGAATGAAATTGAGTTTGATGATGACCTTTCGAGGGTTTGTGCAAAAAATTGGACAAACTCTCAAAATTGATGAAAAGAGAAAATTGGAAAGGTGATGTGGATGAATGATAAATCAACTTACTATAGAATCAATGTCAAACTTGAAATATGTTGGTTGTGTAAAAAGGTTGCCTTGAGTTAATTAAAACTAGAGTATTGCTTTGAAAAACAATATTTTTACCATTCAGAGATTGCATGCTTAGGGTTTGCTAATGATATATGGGTCAATTGAGTGATTTTGGGAATGATATATCCTAGAAATAATAGGATGCATATCTAAAAATAGAAAAAATATATTGAATTTTAAATTATAATGATAAGTTTACACAAATGGATTATTGCAAGATTTTGAGAAAAAATTAGAAGAAATTGATTTAATGTATCCTAAAATTTGAAAAATGGATGAAGAATGAGTAGAATGGAGGGATGGGGAGAAATATTTGAGAGGGGGTAAAAATATAAATAGAATAAATGGGGTATAGAAATTCATTTGTGTAAATTTTATTTTCAAAGTTATTTGCTAAGAAATATTAGTTGAGAGATTTTATCTAAGACCTTGGAGGAAATATGGATCATATTCCACACCATGAGCAAGGGTAGAGTGAGTGAGGAGGTTTTAGAGACCTAAGAGGATTGGTCCTCTGATAAGTTAAATTTTTTTTTTGAATTTTTTGTATTTATTATCATTAATTATGGCTTAAAGTGAGTGAAAATGAATTCACAAATGCCAAATTGGTAAATTCAACATTGAAAATAGAGAATTCAATGTAGGAAACTATGAATTCGTTAAACATATAAGCAAATTCATTGAATAGGGTTACAAAAACATGTTAGGGTACAAAATAGGTAAAAGTGCACTTTTGCAATTGAGAAATTTATGAAATTGTTTAATAGGGAAGTGAAATTGTTTGACTGATAGGATAATTCATTCAATTGAGAGGTGATTTCATTTTAATGGATAAAATGGACAATGAAAGGTGAAATCAAATGAATGGATAGAGAAATTGCACAATTTAAGAGCGAAAATGATAAATATAGAAGTGAAAACATGTTTTAAATGGTGAAAGAAGGTCGTAAGGAAAGATAAATGATATGAAAATGATGAATGAATGTATGGATTGAATAGGTTGGTTTGATAGTATATTTGATTTATTTTTATTGTTTTTGTTTTTTGAATGATTGTAATGTAGTGATGGTTGGAATTTTATACTGAGTAACATTAATTAGATGTTAATATGTGTGATTTGTAGGAGGTATTAATCATGCTTATGAATCAAGAGCAAAGACCTAGAGAGATGGTATAAATGGTGCAAATGGTGAGCTTTATAGATTATGAGTTTTAAGTGCTAAAGGTGAGTGGCTTATCTTACATTACATAGATGCCAGAGATTTGAGAAGATAGGGCATTACTAATAACACTTGAAGAGAGATGACACATTGAGACTAGTACATTCAACTTGTCAAGAGGGGAGATTACAATTACCTTAGAGGATGTGTAGTAGATTTTATGCATTTTTATATGAGGGAGACATGTATACTTGGGGTAGGATCCATAGAAGATCACATTATATAGGATTTTTGGTGATGGTATGATTTAAATTTTTAGAGCTGGTGTATATGTAGATTATTGTACCTAATTAGATATGGATTCTTGGATGATTGTACTCATGGTTGTTGTGACCTAAATTATGCTACCTGACAAGAGTAGGAGGTTGTCTTATTTATCTTCTAGATATGATTAGAGATATGATGGATATGGGTGAGATATTTTCATGGGTTCCATGCATACTATCACACTTGTATCATGATTTACATCCTTCATCTCATATACATGGTAGAGATATTGTGCCTTCAACATTAATACAAGTGTGGTATTGGGAGCACATTATTATAAAGAGGTCAGTTGGACACATGAACACTCCTATTGATGAGCCATTAGCATATGGGTGGTACATGATTATTGGCACACACATACCATATATATGTGATCTAGAGTTTTATAGGAGAGCTATTGATGAGTTAGGTGATGATTAGATCACTTGGATACCTTATAGAGAGATTATATTTTAGTGGCCACATGATGACCTACACATGGAATAAATAATGACTCTTTTTTATATTATCAAGACACATGACTACAACATTGAGAGATATCACCCAGATAGGGTGATGAAATAATTTGAGGTGAGACAACATATACCAGTTGGTCCACATGCATTTTCATGACCAATAAGGGATAGATTGTAGTGGGGCATGACCATTGATCTAACAATATCTTATCATAGTCAACCACACTTGTAGACTATTAGATGGAGTGATCAGAAAGATGTGATTATTGTAAGTGTTGTTGATGGTTATGCAAATAAGTGGGCTCAACAAAGTTTCAAGAGATTAAATATTCCATATTCACCATCATGAACATAAAATTAAAAATGGGTGGCCAACTTGAGTAGGCAACTACAAGGCATAGGGTTGGAATCCCATATTATGAGGTTGGTTATAGGAGATAAAGTGTGAGTTTGAGCATGAGAACAAGGTAGAGGATGTGTTATTGAGATTAGTTAGTTGCATGATGTGAAAATTATTGAGGTAGAGGATGTAGAGATTTTTCATGAGGCATGCATTGATATCGATGTGGATATAGGGATGGATTTGGATACAAAACAAAGGGTTAGAGAGGAGACTCCATTGATGGAGGTTAATAGTGAGGAAGATAGAGAGGAGGAAGATGTGATCATGAGAGCCAATCAAGACACCCAGATAGATAGAGGATATGTGGCTAGTTATTCCCACACTCCAAGATGTAGAGAGGAACATGCTCTTGTTGATAGACTCCGAGAGGAGATTAGAGATCATGACAGGGAGTTTTATGGATTACATAGGGAGGTGTCTAGATTATAGTGAGTGGTTAATGGCAAAGGGGACTAGATGGTTTAGATTAAATGATTACAGTCTGAGGTTGATAGGCTATAGGTGATTATAGATGGAGATGGCTTGGTTACAACAACTATTACACATGATGTAGAGACTCAAAATATAGACTATATAACATTTACACAATGTTATAAATAAGAGCGAGATACAAAAAGGACTAAGCTAGCAAATTCCATGGTGTTACTAGCTGGACATGGATAGATTGCTACTTTGGATAAAGTGATGAGTTCCATGGAGTAGGTAACATATTACAAGAGCTTATATGAGGAGGCTATACCACATTCTTAGATTATATGATTCATTTTGCATTAGCTATATTAATTCAGTCGATTGAGTCAGAGAGGTCAGTGGGATAGGTACAACATGTGATGTGTCCTCCATGAGGCACACCATGATATGAGGAGATATTCCAAAGATCAGACACTCCATCAAAGGGATATGATGATACATGACATAGTGTATATAAGATATATTAGCTCATTAATGTATACATATTTTAAGATGTATCTTTTGTATATATATATATATATATATATATATTCATGATGATTATGAGACCTTGTACTATGTGGATTGGAAATTTGATTGATTGTCTATTGATTTTATATGGAAATTTATGTATGATTTATAGATGTATGGATATATTTAGCACTGATTATATTTCCTACATTTTGATTTATGTTACAATGTTTTAATTTTTTTAGCATGTGGATTATGTAGTTATGGCTTATGTGATGTATGATTGGTTTTTTGAACGGATTAGAATGAGATATATATGTATTGCCTTTTTTTGTTCTTTGCATTGGATTTTCAATAATAAATAACTTTGACCAACCTAGTTTTTAATATAGCATAAAACACATTACCATCAATGATATTGAATAATAATTATGAATGTTGATGTTTTAAACATATGAACAAAAGAAAGAATAAATTATGTAAAATCAAAGTACGTCTTGATATATTAAAACCATAACCATACTATTATGCATTTCACAAAATATTTTTTTTAAACACATAAAAAAATAATTAAAAAAATATGTCCAAAAAAACTAAATGATTTTAACACACACAAAATGACAATGCAACAACACTAAGCAAGAATGATGCACAAATAAATGAATAAAGAGTAACTCAAACAATTAAAAATGATCACAATGGATAAAGTAAATGAAATAAAAATGTAAATGGATAAATATAAAATGAATTAAAATAACCAATTTAATGGTTAGGGATAGAAAAATAATAATACAACAATCAAATCAAATAGGATTAAGTAGAAAAATTGTAAACAAAGACTTAACTTTATAAGCAAGGGCTGAAAAATTGTAGCCAAGAGCTAGGATAATTACCAAAAAATCAATGAAGAAGTATAAGGATAATATAATCCATGTTTGGAGAAATGGATGATGGGGAAGATGGTGTTTGAGTTGACCCTAGATAGCCCATGTCTCTAAGTGTTGCCTACATAATCCACCTTGGACATAATACATGTGTGGGTATCAGGTAGAATGTAGTTCTCCCAATATGGGAAATGATAAGAAAATGGATGATTGAAGAAGCATTTGAGTGTTGGATGAAAATAATGCATGAGTGACACATACAAGAATGAGTGAATAATGTGAAAGTTATCTAGAATGACATATGTGTTGAGGTTGATGTTTAACATAGTTTTAGGATTTCTTTCTTTCTTTTTTTTTTTTTTTTTGGGATTAAAAAAAAAGGAATTTAAAAGACATTTTTTTACTATCATAAACAAAAATGCAAGTTAACATATACGAATATCAACCCTGAACTTAGCATGTTATAGTATAAATGACTAAGAAATGACAAAATGATAAACTTGGGAATATACAATGAATTACTAAAAGGTGTAAATATAAACAATGGTTTACTCATGAGAATGGGTGTGTTTGTTTTGATTTTGGATGTTTTATATATGTAAATGATGTAACATGATGAATATGTGTGAAGTTGCATGAATGTGCTAACATTTGACTTGCAATTGATGACCTAATTATTTTTTTTACATAACATATAACTTTCAATTTTCAGCAAAAGAATGAAAGAGGGAATATGATAAGTATGAAATGGTGAAGATAAAAATTAAAAAATTGCATGACAAAGGAGGGTGACCTAATCCTTACAAGCAAAGGATAAATTAAACTTCTTGCTAAACTCACAAAATACTAACTTTATTAGATGCATCTAGAGATAACTAGCCCTAACAAAATTGGTAAATGGGATAAAGTTACCCTTTTCAACATAGACATATAGAAAAGTTGTTTTAAAGAAATTTTTCTTGGACACATTTTGATTTAATATTTTATAATTTTATTTCTAACCCCCTATGTGTAGTATCATGTGACTAGGAGGACACATGGGCTTGACATGAAAGGTTATACATAGACAAGTAAGGATATCTCTCCCAATGATAATCCTACACAACTAGTGAGATGTGAAGGCTCAACACCAAAGATAAAAAAAGGGTGAGAGATGTAGAATTTGAATTTAATGTTGGATAAGGGTGTAATCTTATATAAAAGGATTTTACTCTTGATTCTTGGTCCCTTATGACTAGTAAGATGAAATTGCTCACCATCGAAGACAAAGATAGGCATGTAAGCTTTCTTTTTGTAGCATGTTAATGTTTTCTACTTTAAAGGGAACTGTAAGGGGAGACTCTGTCATGGAAAAGCATATATATTAGGCCATGCACTAGTATTTTATAATTTTTTCAAGAGGATTTACCCTAAAATTAATAACTAAGGCAAGAACCAATGTAATGCTAATTTTGAGAATGTTTTCCATTGGATAATAGGGTGATATGAAAAGTGAAATGATATGATAAGATATATTTTGAATGTTTGTGTTATGCAAACTAAAAACTAAATAATCACCAAACATGTCATATAATATGCAATACAAAATGTTAATGATGGAAAATTCAATGAAATCAAGGCTATGTGAAATGCAATTGTAAATGAGTTGCCCCAAGTGTCAAGGTACTTGTAAACAAGTTTTTTTTGTGATTTTATAATTTTTGGATTTATTAGAATTTGTACCCAATAGAAGGTCACAAGATGCATAATTTTCTTATTTTTCATCTTTCTATCCCATGTTGAATCTAGATAATCTCTGTTGTTCGGACTGGATCTCCTTTTCAATATTTATTTCAATTTTGTTATTTACTTTGAATAGTAATTAACCAGGATGAGGTTGTTGAGCCCATCAGGAGTTATTAGAAAACCATCTAGAGTATTGTTATCTATTGGGAAAATTTTATTAAATAAATATATCCATATATAAGTTTATTTGTTAGAGTTATGTGGTAATTTTGGTTTTTCTTAGGAAAACATAACTATCAAATAGACCCACATTAATACGCCTAATAGTAAATATAAACTCTATAAACCTTCTAAGAGTTCATCTGATCGCCATGGAATTAGGAACCCTTTACCTATAAGGGTTACAAGAAATGCTATTAAAGAGTATCAAACACTAGGGAAAACTAATATATCTTACCCAACCACTACTAATTAACCAAAAAATAATATAAAATTCAAAATAAGATAGATCTATATTAACAATCCTTAATTCCTTAGCAAATATCAAATGTTTAAACTTACTATGATGTGCATCAAATATGATCTCAAAATCATGATCTAACTTGTTACAGTGCCATTCTACTAGATTGTAATAATAAGTATGCAACATAGGAGATAGGATTTTTTCTTGGATTATAACTAGGAGATCATTCCACTTTGTTTCTCTTCTAGTTGTCTTTTTATTTTTATTGTTTTTGATGCTATTGTCATCTATAAATAAAGAGTTGATTTATTCATCTATTGGTGTATATTTATTTCTTCTTAGAACCTCAATAAGGGTTTTGTGAAGTAGCATTTCACCAAATTGAATGTCTTCTTGGATCCTTATAGATGTTACAATTGATATTGTCATGGGATAAGTCCAATGAAGTCTATTTCTATGGATCCCAGTTGACATGTGTAGGTAATGTGATGTTAATATATTTTATGGGAAAGGGAATAATAGTGTCTATGGAAGGAAAACATATTGTATTGATGTTACCAAGAGAACTTGCATTGATTTCAAATGAAGCTTCCTTCTTAACCATATAATTATCACTAACATTTTAAAAATTGTCTATTGATAAAGATATTGTTGGGACCAAGGTGGATTTTGATGTTGATGATGAACCTTCCTTTAATGTCAAAAGGAATTTTAAATAATATTTTGATAATAATTTTGATCTTGGTTTGGAGGTGGCCATAAGGAAGGCCTAATGAATGGCACTATTTCCAAGTTTCTTTTTCATTTGTTGTTTAGAAATAATGTATTAAAGATGAAGAGATTTATAGAAATGCAAAATTTTAATTATTGGATTGAATATATATGGTGATTTAATGATGGATAGGTTGTGGTGGTTAAAATATGTTTGGTCCAAGATATAATCTTTGTCAAAAATAGGTATTTGTTCAAAAATGGTTGTTTGGTTGAGAATGGATGGAAGGTCATGACCTTGACTTGGAAATGGAGTAGATTTATTAGGCTTAGGAAAAACATCTTGGTGTAACTATAAAGTATGATTTTCAAATGTGTATATACTCAGGTTCACTCTGGTGAACCCTTCATCAATCAAATCTTGGCCAATGTAATGCGGAATGTTAGAACTATAACAAGCGGATGGGAGACTTAGATGGTTTTAGAAAATAGGGTCACTAATGATAAGGTGATGTTGATATGTAAACCTTTTGGATTCCCTAGTAATGAAGTGTGTTAGAGAGGTAGCTTGATCTTAGAAGGATGGATTTTTTGGATCTATGTTGAAGGTGAAAGTATTTGAACTTTGTGTGTTTGTGAAGAAATGCAGATTTGATTTAATTTGATTCAATTTTGGGAATGGGTTGGGTGTAAAATTAAACAGTTGATTTTGATGAATGTGTAAAGCTTGGTTTTTATGAGTGTAGGAGTTGAAATATTGATTTATATGGAATATTTTTAGATTTGATTAAATTGGGGTTTGATTTGTGAATGTGTTTTGGTTCAAGTAAATATTTGAAAGTGGTGATGAAGGTGAACCAAAGGTTTGATTTTGATTGATGTTAAGATTATAACCAAATGGATCTATGAATGTATTTTGATTTTAAATTGGTGGCATTTAATTTATGGGTGGTGTACAACTTGTAAAATAATTCATGAAACTTTGACTATCATAGCTTAAGAATTGATTTGATGTTATCCCTAAAGTAAAATTATAATGTTGTTCTATAGGTAAACATGAATAAGTATTCAAGTTTTAAACTAATTGATTGATGTTTAGATTAAATTGGTTGATAGATAAACTTGAATATCCATTCATGTATGAATTTTATTAATTGATGTTTAAGGATGAATACATACTCAAACTTGGATTTGGATTTATTAGATGGTTGATTTGACATTGATTCAAATATGTGTTTGAATCAAAATTGGTTGGATAGAACCCTAGATTATAACATAGATTATTTGGAGTTATATTTGTGACCAAATTGATCAATTTATTATTCCATATAGTCATGCTTATTAAAATGAGTGACATTTCTAAGGAAAGACTTGATTTATACAATTAAAAATACTTGAAACTAGACTAAATCAAAATACTAAAGTGACTAAAAAGTTTTATTGTTGTTTAAATGCCTTTGATTTTTTAGAGAGAAAGAGTTTTGATTTTAGGATATTATTTGAACTCAAAATAACTAGTTTAAAAAAAAGGATTGTGCAGAACATGGTAGACACAACAAAATACCAAACAATTTTTTATTCTAAATAGTCAAAAAATATCACTTAAAAGGTGAAAAACTAAGATGAGGGTCATGAACAACTTGTAGGCCTTTCGATATCACTCACTCATCTATATTTTTAGATGTGGCTTAATATTTAAAGGACATAACCATGGAGGATCCTATCATTACCATGGGCCACTGAGTCTAGTTTTAAGAGTGTGTGTAAGGTATCTTCTCAGTGTTAACCATTAACTGATGCACCAAATTTGAATGACAAAAAAGGTTATCCTAGGCTTAAGGTTTAAACAAGATTATCTAGGGGAAAAAATATACAAGAAATAGATAAAGTATATGCACACTATTGGTTCTTGTTCCAAAGTGTCCAATACAAATTAATGGGTCTTAGTGTGTTTACAATAGATGATATTATATTTTAAAGTAGTTGTTGAAACCCTAGGTATTAGAGCATGAAATATCCTCACATCATGGTGTGCTTAAAATACATAAGTACTTAGGCAATTCAAATAATTAGATCTTGATTTATATACCCCACTAATAAATAGGGTTTGGCTTATTACCTCGTGGTAAAATCTAGGGTCAATAGAGCCCCTAAGAAATAAAATAAAATATAAGTATCCATTTTTTATTTTCGAGTATCATCACCAATTTGACACCAAGAAAAGAGCATACACGAGCACTACTTGGATAACATAAAAAATTATGAAATTATTTCCAATTCTTGAGTATCATCACAAATATGATGCCAAGTAAAGAGCATATGCAATTTCCACAATTACATGTAAAATTCTAAAATGAAATGTGATGTAATTACTAAAAATTTTGAAAAAATGAAATTGAAAGCTTTAGTAAAAGAAATTGATTTTTGTTTAGCCTTCTTACTTATTATCTTTATCAAGGATTCTACAAAAAAATGGTTATAATATTTGTTAAGGCTTGGAGTAAGGCAACCTGCAATGAAGGAAATAAAAACCATAAAAACAAATAAAATAAATTCTCTATGAAAAATTTACAGTTATGTAGAAAGACAAAAAAGTTAAATTGTAACAAATCAAACACAACAAATAAAAAAATACAAAAAACATAGAACAAATAAATTCACAAATATAAAATTATTTCACTACCCTGTATGATGTTTTTTAGTCTATAGAGATGAATTTGCTAGTCAAAATGATGAATTCATGACTTGCAAAAACAATTTCAATGCTAAAAAAGGTGATTTCACTACACAAAAATATAATTTCATTGCTAAAAACATTTATTTCATTGTTTTAAAACAAATTTTATGTTGATCCTACAAAGACAAAAATAGAAAGTACAAAGGGACAAATAAGATGATTTTGATACTTAGAATAATAATATCACTACTAAAAATGATGATTTTGCTATTAGACATAAGGATTTCATTGAAAATGTTAGAAATAAGATGACTAAGAGGGGCCTAAATAAGTATTCAAATTTTTTCATTCAATTCCACTTAACTATGTATGAACCATTCTAACATCCATGTACATCTTAGTAATTATAAGCATCAAATCATAAGAGCATAAAACACATGAACACAAAATATACATGGGAAACCCTCTAGGGATATAAAACCTAATGATGATTAAAATGAAATATATTCCTATAATACAAACATAAATCTTTATTGAAGCACCAAATCCACATGGAGCACCAACCCTAACTAGCTAAACACCAACTTAGCTAGGCTTTAGCATGCACCCACTTGCAAGGAGGCACCAACCCCCTAACTGAATCAGTACCAAATCAACCACATAATTATTTAATAACTATTATAAAACATTATTTCTTATATAATATATTATTATATTCTCTTTCATATCATGACTCACTTCATTACCTCTCAAATTGACCTTCAAAATTCTTTGCTCAACTATCCTACTTCATGGCTTGATTAGGTCTTCTAATCTTGATCCTCATGTGTAGAATCTATATTATATATTCATAAAATTTATATAATGGTCCACATGACATATTTATGCTCATAAATTATATATATAATTCACTTATCCTCTTCTGATCTCCACACTTAGCATCATATAAGCATACCAAATAGGCCTAAACTACCTTGCTTTTATACAAGTCACTTGACCATATATTTATTAGTTTTCCACACATTAAAATCACTTAGGTTGGCCATGAATATGTATTTTAATATTAAAATAATATTACTTAATCATAAATCAATCATTATAATAGGTCAGTCATACATCAATTATCTTGTACTCCTCTTCTAGGCTTATGGAGACCTTGAAAGCCTTCTTAACAACACATTACCCTTTGATATTTATTGAAGCATATCCAAAAACCTCACATGGTAGAACACATAATACAAAAATCCAATATACCTTATAAAAAATTAATTTATATCCATAATACCTTTTATTTCCAATTACCACTTGAACCCCTTTTCAAATCACTGCTCATAAAAAGCCTGCCCATATACAAAATCTCTATCTTGAACAACTAAGGCAAGGACTCAATTTTTCCAAATTAACATGACAAAAAATTTAAAATTTCAGAATCCTTATGACCTTAGGATAATCAAAAACTTCATTTTATACTTTAACTCAAGGTAAATAGGCTCAAATAATTCTCTACAAGATGTTCACATAGAATTATCAATTGACTCCAAAACATAGTCAAGGAAACATGAACATCTGACACATGATTGAATATATTCAAGGGATTTAAATGCATGAACATGATCTTATAACATCCTAAAATAAAATGAAACCAATTATATCATGATATTTAATGAAAACTATTGATCGTATAGACTAATATGTTGACCTTCTCTCTCACAGACTCTACTCAATCAGATAATCCATTTTGGATTCAATGTTTCAAAATCTTACATAGACTTCAAAGATTTTTAAAATCATGGATAGATAATTAAAAACACAAAAAACATCATCATGCATTTCAATGCATTACTCTCACAAGAAAACATATTAGGAAACTTTTTCTCACATCTATCTAATTTCCTTACTATCTGCACTACTAGGTCTATTAGTGACTGGCCAACTTAGATCACCAACTTTGCATACCTGAGATCTAGAACCTATCTATAAATCTTCATGAACAACAAATATAAGTCTCATACTTTTATCTTCATCCACTTATCAAATTTAACTTGATCAACTTTGTCTGCTACAAAAAATATCCAAAAGATGAGCACTTTTTTATAAGGTCTACTCACTCACCTGAGAAACCAATCATAGATAGAGATTATTGGGAGAGTTTAATTCAATCTCCAATCATTTTTTTGATCATATCAAACCTTTTTTAACTCTTGAGAGCAATATATTCAACATTGGGTCACTATTAGGGTTTTATGAGGGTTTAGACCATCTTCAAGTATTAATGATCATTCATAAAAACTTGGCTTCTCTTTATAAAAAAAATGATTGTAACTTTGAGATATAAACCATCCTCATATACCATAGACAAATTAGGTTCTCATGTAGAAGCTACACGTGCCAACGAGCAATGGGAAAACCTTCTTAGGTAGATTTTTCTTCATTTTGTGCACTCTAGAAACCTTGAAACACTTTTTCAAACATTTTCTTGCAAACCTTGATCTAAAACTTCATAAACATACTTAAAAAAACTTTACTCACCTTTGTTAAATTTTACCTACTCCTTCATGTCATGGAAACTAATATTATTAACTCATCTAGCCACCATCTCTCTTCTTGATTTTTAAGTCTTGATCTACAAGTCTTATTAGGCCTTGAATCTAACCTTCTATCCACTCTACAAGCTTCACCATATAAATTTAATATGTTATAATGTCTCTTTTGTATGCTCAAGTAACCTCATACACTCACTTATTTTCCTAACTTCAATAGAACTTCTTCAGAGATACTTACATATCTTTAGATCTTGACTATATCATCTTTAGAGATGCATATACATATCTTCAGAGTTAATCTTATAATCATTTTCAAGGTCCTCAAAACCTCATGTGTATCCTCAAACAATCTCTCTCATGTTTAAACAATATCAATTATTCTTTAGAGAATTCTCATTTTCATAGCTCATTTAGAGCATCTTCAGAATTGCTTACATAGATCTTTGGAGCATACATCTTCTTTTAAGATCACTCATTTCTTCATGATACCTATAAATACCATCTCAAAAGGTATAGACAAAGCATTAAAATTTTCTTTACACTTGCTATATTAACCTGTACTCACTCATACTCAAGGATTACTTGACCAAGCATTTGCACAAGAACCTTTGACATCAATGAAGGAACCATGCATCTTCATAAGAACCTTTAACATCAATGACAATATTAAATATCAATGATCAACACTAAAATACTATGCTCAACAAACTCTCCCTTAATCAATGACAATGTTCAATAATCTCCTCTTTTATCATTAATGGTAAACATACTCAAAAAATCCTATCAACAACTTCTCGATGGTAATCATATACTAGACCTGGTTCTTGCCTTTTCTCATCCTTCCTTATCTTACCTTTTCTTTATTCCTTTTTGATATTTCTCATTTTCTTTCTTTTTCTAATCTTTATCCCTCTTTGACATTAATTACAAAGGTCTTCCATAATTATCATCTCTTTCAAAATGAACTTAGATTATAAGACCACTTCAACACATATTAAGCTCAGTTAACAACTTAAATAGCTCCCCCTCAAACCAAGCATCCACCATGCTTATATTATCAATAAATATCAAAGATTATCTATAACTACTAAAATCATATGCTCTCCTTGTGAATTGATACTATATCTTAAAGACACTAGATGACACACAGTCTTTAGAAACTATGACAACCATTCTCCAAAACTTCTTAATTAGGTCACTCTCCTAGATAATTCATCAAAATATCAATAAACAGAGTCCATGAATCATCTCAGACACAATCTCTCCTTATCACCATGCATATAAAAAATCAATCAATTTCTTGACAAAGAAAATAGAGCTACCAAGTTCCCCTATAGACTAAGCATATCTTCTTTCAAAGAACTAGGAACTCAAGATCACATACCGTTCTTAACATGGTCGAAGAAGATACTAAACTCTTGACCATCCACATGGATATCCCATACTAAATTCCAAATGTAGAAATAGGGACTCCTCCTTTATCTTCACAAATCAGGCTCAACTACTCATAACAAATAGATCTCAAAAGCTTACCTTTTATAGACCAATTTTATACACTATTTTACTTCAAATACCTAGTACAAGTCTTATATCTCTCATCACGATGCTTCTTTAAACCATAGAGTTATCAACACAAGAATGGATAATATCCATCTTCATCTCCTTGCTTGTAGCATATACAACCTAAAATATTCTCAAAAGAAACCTTCTTTGACTACACCCTCATGCATCTATTGATAGAAGAATATCTCTATGAAGCTTAATGGATCCACCCCTTTTTTATAGGGAACTAAAATAATATGAACTTAAGATATTCCTAGATATCCATATTTTCACAAGATTGAATATTATTTAACATTCTTCTAGACTTAATTGGCATTTTAGGCTTGATCTCACCATTAACCTTGTCATCCTTCTTTTTTTATTTAAATTCCTTGTAAACACAAGTAGATAAAAAGTGTTTGTAACATTTTTTCACTTTGAATTATGCTCTATAGTGGAAAACATCCTAACTTGGTTTAAGATTTGATCATGACTCACCTTGTCATCCTTCTTCTTCTTAGTCAATTCTTCATTCTTATTGCTTTGATCAACCATATGAGAACCAATACCTCTTTTGTCTCTTGACATGTGACTTGAACAACCAAAATCTATACTCTAAGATTTCATACAATCTTTTTCTTTATTATTTTGCTCCACATTTACCTTATTTATAGAGTCTGACTTCTTGATCCATTTCTTAGTGGTGTCACTATGAACATTCTTGTCTTGACAAGATGACCTTCTAACTCTTTTAAGACAAAATTTTTTAATGTCCTGCATTATAAAAATTGTAATATACCACCTTATATATAAAATTTATCTAATTATGATTTTTATCTCCCTTTGACCAATTACTTCTCATTTCATAGTTCCATAAGTGCTCATTCTTGGAAGTCTTCTACATTCTCTTACTCTATGATTAAATTGACTGCACATAAAATAGTAACCATTAAAAGAACTAACATACCTTATAGAATTTGGTTGTCTAATAGGTATTTTTACGTTGACCTTCTTGTCTTCAAAAATCATTTTTTTGACTTGAGTTTCCTTATTTTGGTCTTCTTTGAAACCAAGACCTCTCTTGTCACTTGTAGACTTCTAACTACTCAGAATATCATCTAGAGCCTTAGTTCTCTTTTCAAACTTCATATAGCTCATCACCTTTCTGGATGCTTGATCTAACTCAAATTCTAGATATTTTATCTCCATTTCAAATCTACTACAATCTTCCTCTTTAGCCTTTAGGGTTGATACCATGTTAGGTTATGGAGCTAAAAGCTTCAATGATGCAAACATGAAGGAGATTAGGGGAGGTTGCTGAGTGTCACAGACATCGGCGTCGATCAAACCAACCGACATTGGTAGGATTAGACAGGAAGAGCAATCGATGTTAGTCAGGGATCGGCCGGCGTCGATCATCTCCAGGCAGACAAGGACTGACGTCGGTCGCTTGTGTATTTTAGAACTACCAATTCACAGATAGTTAGTTAATGAACCAGGTGTTTGCATGTTGAGGGCTAATTATAGTCTCGAGCTGTGGATCTAATTATTGTAATTAGGTGTCTAATTATTGTTTTCATGAGATCTATATAATAGACTCATGGGCTGTATTGTAATTTGTGCTAGAGAGTAAGAGAGAAAAATAAGCTCCTTCTATGTGTGAAGAGAGCATGGTGTGTTCCTCTTAGTGCCACAGTGCCAAGTGTGGGTGTTGGTTTGGAGAATCAAAAGGGTTCTTCATGTATGTATGATCTTGGTCAATAGGTGTGCATGGCTATGTTAGGAGATCTGCATGGTAAGTAAGATCATTGCTCTGCAGGTGTATGTGGGTGTGGGATCTAGGTTTGCAGGTGTGAAAAACCAGATTGATTTGCAGGTGTACAAGATCAGGGAGGATAGCAACACAACAGGGAGCAAGATCAGGCAGGATCTACTTGAAGTATGATTATGTACTTGGAGTGTAGGGAGCACTTGTGGAGTGTGTGGAGCACTGGTGTATTGGCAGTAGTGGATACTGATTGGTTAGAGGTGAACACCAACTCTATGTTTGATTTGTGTGTTGGGACCAAGAGAGAGAGCTTTGAGGAAAGAAGTACTATATACTTGAGGTGTGGGAAGCCTCTGAGAGGTGTGAAGAAGAAGTGGCATCTTCTTTATTTTATTCTTTTCTGGATGAGTATTAATACAAGTTGTGTATTATCTCTCATATTCTGTGTTGTTTTTGGTTTCTAGTTACTTGTTACTTTTGGTTAATTTCGCATCTTAAGTTGCTTGTATATGGTAATCAATTGTGCTTCCACGGGTTCCTAATAATTGGTATCAGAGCCTGGTTGTAGGTTCTAGAGCTTGATACCACTTAACAGTTGGTATCAGAGCTAAGGTTGCAGGGAGCAGGTTTTGTATTTGGTTACAGGTCACTCTCAGGGGTTTTTGATTGAGTGGGAGTATAGCAACGGCAGAAGAAAGTAAGCTACAAATGGAGAAACTGAATATCACGAATGGTCACTTACAGTGTTATGGAAAGAAAGAGCAGGTAAATAAAGATTGTTGGTTGGTAGCAGATCAGCATGAAGAAGTAGATGTTGCAGGTGTTGTTGCATAGGATGCTCTGGATAAAGTTGAATCTTGGTTAATAGATTCTGTTGCCTCTTTCCATGTAGCCCCAAGTAGAGGGGTTGGTGAGCCTTGTCAGATTGTTGGCAAAGGGGAAGTGTTTTTAAAATTTTAGGCATCCAACACATGGGTGTTGAAGAAGTTCATGCAGGTCCCAATCTTGGAGATGCGGCTAATTACTTCAAGAAAGTTGGGTGATGAGAGATGCACAAGAACTCTCACAGCAGATGCACTTGAATTAGCAGGTGGTAAGAAAGTAGGTATCCTTTATCTATCTACTTATATTATTGATTCTTTTTTTGTTGTGAAGACATGGCTTTGTAGGCTTGGTCACATGAGCAAGAAGGAGATGCATGTTCTTAAGTGGAAGACAGATATGTTTGATAGACTTAAGAACTGGAAAGCCTTGGTGTTTATGGAGGAGATGGCAGACAGAGATCAGTGGAAAAGGCTGAGTAACTCTGAGCAGAGTAATTTGGATAGGGATTTGATTCAAAGAAAGCTCACAAGTAAAAATTCATCACTCATAGGTGTACATAGGTACTAGCATCAGTCAGGAGGAACTAACATCAAACAGATAGGTGCCAATGTCGGTCATGTGTAGACTAGAGCCAGTGGTGTCGGGCAGAGTAAAACCAACATCGGTAAGGAGGACCGACATATGTGATAGTAAGACTGATGTCAGTCAGGAGGACCGACGTTGGCAGTAGGTAGACACTGATGTTGGTGGGGTTGGTAGTCATGACAGGTGCATGGAACCGACGTCGGTCAGATGCAGACTGTGTAGTGACCGAGGTCAGTCACTGAGACAAATTTTGGGTAGACAGCAAGCTATCAAGGAGTCTCAAATGCCCATATGGAGGACTAAAAGTGTAAGTAAGCCTCAAATTTGTTGTTCCTCTTCTTTATACTAGTTGCTAACTGTAGAGGAGGAAGGATCCAGGAAATAGTGGGAGCATGGCATGAATAGGATGCAGGACCAAATGAGAGATTTGGTAGGGTTGCTAGCTGGGATGAAAGCACTGAGATGAATGGATACCTTGGTTAAAGAATAGAGAGAATGGACACATGAGATGGAAGGCCAAGTCATATGGTCTTGAGGACGCTGTAGAACAGTGGTACAAGTTTTGACAGGTGGATGACAAAGCAGGGCTTTAGTCAATGTCAGTGTAACCATTGTGTTTGTCTTACCAAGTGGATGATGATAGCTACATTATCTTGTTACTGTATGTAGATGGTATGCTAGCTAGCAGTTTGTACATATAGGGTTTTGTTGAGCTAAGGGTAAGGTTAGTTCAGTGGCATGTCATGAGGAATTTGGAGCAGTGAAATTCTTTGGCATGAGAGACATGGAGATCACAGGTTGATTTTGTCTCCAGTGGGAGCTGATGTGAATCAGGTGTTGGTGAGGTTCATTATGCAGGATGTAG
Source organism: Torreya grandis (assembly GCA_037957365.1). Taxonomy (NCBI): domain Eukaryota; kingdom Viridiplantae; phylum Streptophyta; class Pinopsida; order Cupressales; family Taxaceae; genus Torreya; species Torreya grandis. The sequence goes on along the minus strand of JARHVA010006761.1, from coordinate 111,485 downwards.
AACTAGAGCACACTAAGGACTGGATAGTTTAGTGTCTGAAATCACATTAGGTTTGGTATAGACCTGAGTTTGCCCAAGTAGTGGGTGTTAGAAATTTTGGAGCCGATCTGGGAAAGAAGCACTGGAGGGCAGTTCAATGGATTCTCAGGTATTTGAGAGGGACCAGTAGTAGGTCAACAAGCTATGTAGGGTCAAGTTCTTTTTCTACATGTGTTTGTAGATGTGGATGCGGTAGGTTACTTGGATGATAGGAGGTGCACCACAGGTTGTGTGGTGGTTGGTCTTCAGGATTGATCTTGAAGAGGGATACAAGCCAAAAAACAAATTAGATGGGGTATAAGTATAGGTATAGTGCAGCTGTTTATCTCCAAGTGGGAGATTGTTAGGTTGTGGAGCTAAAAGCTTCACTAATGCAGACATGGAGGAGATGAGGAGGTTGCTGAGTGTCATAGACACAGGCATCAGTCAGGCCAACTGACATCAGCAGGATTAGATAGGAAGAGCAACCAACGTCGGTCAGGGATTGGCTGGCATTGATCATCTCCAGGTAGATAGGGACCGATGTCGATCACCTGTGTGGTTCAGAACTGCCAGTTCATAGACAGTTAGTTAACGAACCAGGTGTTTACATGTTGAGGGCTAATTATAGTCTCGAGCTATGGATCTAATTAATGTAATTAGGTGTCTAATTATTTTTTGCATGAGATCTATATAATAGACTCATGGGCTGTATTTTAATTTGTGCTAGAGAGTAAGAGAGTAAAATAAGCTCCTTTTGTGTGTGAAGAGAGCATGGTGTGTTCCTCCTAATGCCACAGTGCCAAGTGTGGGTGCTGGTTTGGAGAATCAGAAGGGTTCTTCATGTATGTATGATCTTGGTCAGTAGGTGTGCATGGCTACGTTATGAGATCTGCATGGTAAGTAAGATCATTGATCTGTAGGTGTATGTGGGTGTAAGATCCAGGTTTGTAGGTGTGCAGAATCAGATTGATTTGCAGGTGTGTAAGATCAGGGAGGATAGCAACACAATAGGGAGCAAGATCAGGCAAGATCTACTTGAAGTATGATTGTGTACTTGGAGTGCATGGAGCACTTGTGGAGTGTGTGGAGCACTAGTGTACTGGTAGTAGTGGATACTGACTGGTTGGAGGTGAACACCAACTCTGTGTTTGAGTTGTGTGTTGGGACTGTAAGAGAGAGAGCTTTGAGAAAATAAGTACTATACACTTGAGGTGTGGGAAGCATCTGAGAGGTGTGAATAAGAAGTGGCATCTTCTTTATTGTATTCTTTTTTGGATGAGTATTAATACAAGTTGTGTATTGTCTCTCATATTCTGTGTTGTTTCTAGTTTCTAGTTACTTGTTACTTCTGGTTAATTCTGCATCTTAAGTTACTTGTATATGGTAATCAATTGTGCTTCCATGGGTTCCTAACATACCATAATGTCTATTTAGGTTTCAACTTATTGGATGATCTCTTCATATTCCTTGGACATGTTACTCAACCTTTGCTCAAACAATCTAATCTACTCCTCATAGTCCTAAACTAATGACTTCAGTTTCTTGTTCTTCTTCATTATAAGCTTTAACTCCTCTAGGGCACTCATGATCTCTATCTCAAGATCAAATTCAGCTTCTCCTTATTCACTATCATCATATACTTCCTCATCTAATTTTTCATTATTCATAAGGCCTTTCTTATTTGAACAAACCTCATTGTTTGATTCTATGCCTATGAACAAATTTTCTTTGATGTCATATTCATATTCATTCCTATCATCATCACTATCAAATGTGTCTGAAACATTTACATTAGATGAGCTATCTTATTTGGTATATAAACTCTTCTTATTCTTGAATGATCCTTTCCTTCATTATTATTTAAATCTCTCTTGTTCTTGTCAAACTTATAAGCCTTTATATCATCTCCATGAAATTCATCATGTTCTTCATAATGCTCAGATTTATATTTGTTAGGACACTTGGTTACAAAGTGACCAATCTTGTCATAGCTAAAACATTTGAAGGGTAAATTACTCTTGTACTTTCCTGAGCTAAACCTCAACTTCTTAACAAACATAGCTCTGAGTTCATCATCATCAATATCTGAACATACCTCATCTTTGACCTTCTTGGAATTTGACTTCTTTTCAAACTTGAAAGTTAATTTTTTATAGGTCTTCCTTCATTAGTTCTCATCTCATAGGTAGTCAAGATGCCATGAAGCCCATCCACCTCTATCTTATCCAAATCTTGAATCTCTTCTACTACAAACACTTTAGAGTCAAACTTAGAAGTTAGTGATATCAATAAATTTTGGATAGTAGTAGATTATTTCAATTATTCTCCCAATCCTCTTATGATATTGATAACTTCATCAGCCCTCAATAGGTAAGATGTAATAGTTTCATCTTCAAGATTTCAAACTATCTTATATGGGTCTACAACTTGGCCAAATTCACCTCGGTGTCTCCTTCATATATGGTCTTCAATTTTTCTCATATGTCTTTGGCTAAAACATAATGCATTACCTTTACAATATCTAACTTTGATAGACCACATAGAATGTCATTCATTACTTTGGATTTATTTTCACTAGCCTTCTTACTTATTGCATCTATTGGTGGAATTAGAGGTGGAATATAGCCATCCATAAATAATTGTCAAATATCATGTCCTTGTAACATCAGATATATCTTCATTTTGATATTACATAAGGCATTGTTAGATCCATTGAACAACAAAGCCATACAAGTAGAGAAACCACCTTAAGCTTGCTAATTAGTCATCTTTTCTTCTTAGGATCTCCTTTAGGCTTTCAAGCTTGATCTAAAGGACCTGATCTGATACCAATTATTGGAAATAAGATGACTGAGAGGGGGCATGAATATTTCATCAAAAAATTTCAATCAGTTACACTTAACTATGTATAAACCATTCTAGCATGCATGTATATGTTACTAATCATAAGCACCAAATCATCAGAGCATGAAACACGTGACTACAACATATACATGGAAAATCGTCTAGGGATTAAAAATCCACTAATGAATCAAATGGAATATAGTATTATAAGTCAACCATCAATATTTAGTGAAGCACCAACTCCACATGGAGCACCAACCCCAACTAACTTATCACTAACTCAGCTAGGCTTTAACAAGCACCTAGTTACAAGGAGGCACCAACCCTTTAGATGACTCAATATCAACTTAGCCACCTAATTGTTTTATCACATTTAAAAAACCTTTTTACTTTTATAATAGATGTTGATCTACTCCTTTAGATCTTCTCTCACATTAGTCCCTTTCAAATTGACCTTCAACCTTCTTTGCTCAACTAGCCCTCTTTATAACTTGATTAGGTCTTCTAACCTTGATCCTCATAAGCAAAAAATATGTTAGATATTCATAACATTTATATAATGGTTTTCATGAAATTATTATTCTCACTAATTATCTATATCATTTTCTTATCCTCTTTTGCTCTCCACACTTATCATCCTTTAAGCATACCAAATAGGCCTAAATTACCTTGCTTTTATACAAATCACTTGATCATATATTTATTAGTCAGACACAAATTAAAATCACTTAGGTCATCCATGAATATGTATTTTAATATTAAAATAACATGACTTAATTATGAATAAATCACTAAAATGATAGGACCAAAGTTTCCCAAAGTTCTGACACAACTTGTCAGATTTAAGAGCACACATGATTACCAATGTATAAGCAACTTAAACATGTGGAAATACTAGAAGAACAAATAACTATCAATGAGAAATAACACAGAAACTGAGAGGCAACACATAATTGTATTCAACTCATTACAAAGGAAATTACAATAAAGAGATCACAATCTTCTCCACCTCTGTGAGGCTTCCTCCTCAAGGGCTCCAAGTAATCTTCCCACCTGAGTAATCTTCTCTCATAGGTCTCAACTAACAACTTACACAAGTTGTTGTTCACCCCATTGTACCTCCAGTACAACTGAGTATGAACCGGTACTCCAAGTAGATCTAACCATGATCCTGCTCTGATGTATTGTTGTCACCTTGGATTTAGCTCCCCCACCGATCTCCTTTCTGACCCTCACATTCACACATCTCCCTGCAAAACAACCTAATCTTACTTATCACATGTAGATCTCCTCCATGACCCTACAACTACCTACATATCAAACCTGATCTTACATACATGGGGAATCCTACTTGATTCCACCATGGGAAGAACTCTCCAAGCTCCACACTTGGGTTCTACAAGTTCAACACTTAACAATACAGCCCATGCGTCTATTATATAGATCTCATGCATACACTAAATTAGATGGGCGACTCAAAGACTCGAACTGGTCTTTAACATGCAAACTTCACGTTCACTTAACTGATTGTTCGTCAACAGCAGTTCTGACCGCTACAGGTGACCAACGTCGGTCCCTGCCTTCCTAAAGGTGACTGAAGCCGACCGATCTCTTGCCAATGCCAGTTTCCTCTGTGCTTCCCCTGACCAACGTCGATTGTGGCCTGCCGACGCCGGTGACTTTCAAGCTGCGAAAGACCTCCTCCTTCTATTTGCAACAAGGCAAAGCTTTTATCTCCACACCCTAACAATCTCCCACTTGGAGATAAAGAGCTACACCTGTACCCATACCAGTACTCTATCTAATCTGCATCCTGGCTTGTATTCCTCTTCAAGCTCCCACTCGAGGACAACCCACCACACTCCTTGTGGTGCTACACCTGTGTTTGAATTTCTCCATTCTTCTGCCTTGTTATACTCCCACTCAAACAGCAACCCCTGTGAGTAACCTGTAATCAACAACACTTAACAGATCTAAACCCCTGTTAGTCAAGCTCACTCTGAGAATGTCCAACCTTGCTCTGATACCATTTGATAGGACCAAAGTTTCACAAAGTTCTAACACAACTTGTCAGATTTAAGAGCACACATGATTACCAATGTATAAGCAACTTAAACATGCAGAAATACCAGAAGAACAAATAACTATCAATGAAAAATAACACAGAAATTGAGAGGCAACACATAATTGTATTCAACTCATTACAAAGGAAATTAAAATAAAGAGATCACACTCTTCTCCACCTCTATGAGGCTTCCTCCTCAAGGGCTCCAAGCAATCTTCCCACCTAAGTAATCTTCTCTCATAGGTCTCAACTAACAACTTACACAAGTTGTTGTTCACCCCATTGTACCTCCAGTACAATTGAGTACGAACCGGTACTCCAAGTAGATCTAACCATGATCCTGCTCTGATGTATTGCTATCACCTTGGATCTAGCTCCCCCGCTGATCTCCTTTCTGACCCTCGCATTCACACATCTCCCTGCAAGCCAACCTGATCTTACTTATCACATGTAGATCTCCTCCATGACCCTGCAACTACCTGCATATCAAACCTGATCTTACATACATGGGGAATCCTACTTGATTCCACCATGGGAAGAACTCTCCAAGCTCCACACTTGGGTTCTACAAGTTCAACACTTAACAATACAGCCCATGAGTCTATTATATAGATCTCATGCATACACTAAATTAGACGGGTGACTCAAAGACTCGAACTGGTCTTTAACATGCAAACTCCGCGTTCACTTAACTGATTGTTCATCAACAGCAGTTCTGATCGCTACAGGTGATCAACGTTGGTCCCTGCCTTCCTGGAGGTGACCAATGCCGGCCGATCTCCTGCCGATGCCGGTTTCCTCTGCGCTTCCCCTGACCAACATTGGTTGTGGCCTGCCGACGCCGGTGACTATCAAGTTGTGAAAGACCTCCTCCTTCTATTTTCAACAAGGTGAAGCTTTTAGCTCCACACCCTAACATAAAATAGGTTGTCCATACATCAATTCACCCTTACTCCTCTCTTAAGATTATGGAGACCTAAAAATCCTTTTTAACAATACGTTACCTTTTGATCTTTATTGAAGCATATAAAAACACCTCAAACAAAAATAAAAAATCATATTCCACTCCAATATACCTTACTTAAATTTAATTTAGATACATAATACCTTTTAGGTCTAACTACCACTTGAACCCCTTTTCAAATCAGTGCTCATAAAAGGCCTATGCATATATATAAACTCTACCTTAAAAAACTAAGGTATGTAGTCAATTTTACAAATAAAAATGGAAAAAAATTACATATTTATAACCCTCATGACCTCAAAATCATCAAAAACTTCATCTAATGCTTCAACTCAGGGTGAACAGGCTCAAATACTTCTCTACAATATGTTCACTTAGAATTATCAAATGACTCTAAAACATAATCAAGAAAACATGAACATCTAACACATGATTGAATATATTCAAGGGATTTAAATTCTTGAGAAATATATTATAACATCCTTAGAGAAACCTCAAATAATCAGATCATGAGCTCTAATCAAAACTATTGGTCTTATAGACCAATCTACTAACCTTCCCTCTCACAGACTCTACTCAGTCAAATAAGCCATTTTGGATTTAATGTTTCAACCTATTAAATATACTTACAAGCCTATGTAAGGCATTGATAGATCATTAAAAACCCAAATAAAATCATCATTCATTTCAATGCTTCACTCTCACATGAAAACATATCAAGAAACATCTTCTCACATCTATCTGATTTCTTTACTGTCTGCACTACTAGGTCTATTAGTGACTGGCCAACTTAGATCACCAACTTTGCACACTTGATATTTTTAACCTATCTATAAATATTAATTAACAAAAAATATAAGTCTCATACTTTTATCTTCATCCACTTATCAACTTTGACTGGGTCAACTCTATCTGCTACAATAAATCTCTCAAAGACAAGCATTTTCCTATAGGGTCTGCTTATTCACCTGAGAAACCAATCACACTTGGATATGATTGGGAGAGTTTAATTAAACCTCCCATAACTTGTCGAATCATATAAAACCATTTTAAACTCTATATTAATATCTTCATCATTGGGTCAATGTTAGGTTTTTATGAGGGTTTAGACCATCTTCCAATCTTAATTATTATTAATAAAACATATCTCCTCTTTCTAGAAACCAATGCTTTTAAGTTTTAACTAGAACCCTTCCTTATCTACCATAAATAACTTAGGTTTTCATTCAAAATTTTTACATGCCAATGAGCACTAAGAAAACCTTCTCAGGTAGATAACTCTTCATTTTGTGCACTCGAGAAACCTTGAAACACTTTTTCAAGCCTTTTATTGCAAACCTTGATCTAAAAATTCATGCACAGACTTAAAAAAACTTGACTCATCTATGTAAAATTTTACCTACTCACTCATGTCATGAAAACTAATCATATTACCTCATCTGAACACCATCTCTCTTCTTGCTTTCTAAGCCTTGACCTGCAAGTGTTATTAGGCTTTCAATCTAACCTTCTAGCCACCCTATAGGTTTTACCTTGGAACTTTAATGTGTTTTAATTTATTTTATGTATTATCAAATAATCTCATACGCTCACTTTTATTTATAAATTCAATAGAATTTATTTTGAGCTACTTATAGATCTTCAAAGATTGACTATAACATCTTCAAAGCTACATATATAGATCTTTAGAGATTATATTATAATTATTTTTGAGGTACTCAAAACTTCATGTACAACCTTAAATAATCTCTCTCATGCTCAAATATTATGAAGTGTTCTTTGAAGCATTCTCATCTTTGTATCTCATTCAGAGCATCTTCATAACTACTTACACAGATCTTTGGAGCACACATATTCTTCTTTATATCTCACTCATTTCATCATGCAACCTATAAATACCATCTCACAAGGTCTAGACAAAGCATTATAATATGTTTAACACTTGTTTTATAGAACTATACTCACTCATGCTCAAGGCTTACTTGACCAAGCATTTACATAAGAACCTTTGAGATCAATTATATTAGATTGACATAAATGAAATAACCATGCATATTCATAAGAACCTTTGACATCAATGACAACATTAAATATCAAATCTCAACATTAAATTACAATGCTTAATAATCTCTCCCTTAATCAATGACAATGTTGAATAGAAAAGTAAGTTGATTTCAATATTTTTTTGTAGTATAGAATTAGAAAAAACTAAAAACACTAACAAAATTAGAAGGTGAACATAAATATAATGATCTAAATAAAATAAGGAAAAATAGACTAAAAATGGGTCAAAAAACAATTTTGTTATTACAAGGTATAATTTTGCTATTGGTGTTTCTAAATTTGTTGTTACATAGTGAGCATACATAGCTGAGTATAAAATGTCTGATAATGACCTGTAGCTTATACCAACACTCAAAAATACAATATTAAACACATACACATACAAATAACAAAAATGAAATTAAAAATAATTTCTAAATGTAAATATGATGAATGTACAATGAAAAAGATGAGGTAAAGTCCCACCGAGCGTGTCAAAAATGTGTGAACTAAATATAGAAATGATAATAAATCAAATGATTATGTAATCTTAATCTAATATAAATTAACCTTAGATATAACAATAAACAAAGAAAATAATAAACACAAACTTATACTTCAAATATGCAAGTTTCTTCCATTGCGATGTAAACTTGATTTACTCTTTGAAAATGTGATTGATCACTCTTCCAATTCAAAGGATAATCGATAGTGTTTTTATGGAAAAGAAGTTTTGGATGCTTTTATTTTATTTTATTCACTTATATTTACTTGTAAACTGGATATCACTTCATTATCATAAGTTATAATGGATTAAAATGACAATTTTCAAATTTATTTATAGTTTTCTTGAGGAAGATCCAATGATAGAGGATTATTTAGATTTATTAAATGATATAAATAATAAATAGTGGATAATTAATCCTCACCCATGAGGATGAATACCATTTAAAATGGTTGAGATAAGTATGGAATTGGTTAGTTGAGTCAGTAGGAGTGAGTCAAACTTCTTGACAACTCAGGGGATAACTCAAAGGAGGTTGAGGAAGTTATGGGTTTGGTTGAAATGAGTCAAAATGTGAGGGAAAATAAGGTGGAATACATTAGGTGAGGTGTAAAATATATATTATATTGAAATAAGGATTTAAAATGTGCATAGCTAACTAATTTAACTTATTCAGTTATTTCAATTTTGAAGGGAGATGTGAATTATTTTAAGAAGAATTATTAATAGGTTTTAGGTGAACTTTGACACTAAATGTAATTTAGGTGTCTACAAATGGATGTATTGAGGGACATATATGCATTGAATATATATTACTCTTTACACCTTGGTATGTCATGAGGGCATCTAGTGTATCAACTATATTAGTTGGTGGACTGATGTCTTGAGGGCCACTTACATGTTGATTTGCACATTGATTCTTGGCTAGTGTACCAATGTATTAATGACCACATATATAATTTTATTCATGTAATTTTATTAGCTAGTGGACTGATGTAATAATATCCTTTTTCATATTGAGTTACATAGGATATCTTGGCTATTAGACTGAGATCTTAAGAGCCCACATATATTAAATGGCATAGCAGTAGGTTGCTTAAAATATTTCATGAATTGCATGGTATATTGAAAATGGAGATAGTCCCATGCTTATATTCATTTGTAAAAAAAATTATGTGATGGGAGGAATTTACCCATGCTCTACTTATTTATAATATTCTCTATATTTCAAATGGCACTAGCTATGGTAGCTCAATAGTGCCCCATATGTTTCTAATAGTTCTATGTGAGCTCATAATGGTACGACCAAGGATTGATGCCTATTTTAGTAGGATGGATTTTTAGTATTGGTAACCATCATCCTTATTTAATAATAAATTAAATATTTAATGGTAATTTGAACTCTCATGCATATAATAGAGAAATGTTGGGTCTCAATACATTGAGACATATTTGTTTTACAGAAACAATCATCTCTTTCAAAAATTAGTTATAATTCAACTAGCATTCAAGGCAAATAATAAAATAAATTATGGCAATATATCTTGGATAAATCAAGGCTTGGGTATAAAATTAGACCACTCTTATCTCTATTTAGAGAGATTTTGCTGAAAGTATGTTCAAATTGTTATGATCTATAATTAAACCATCCTTATGATATGGTCATAATAAATTCTCATTATGTCGAAATGCCAATAATAGTCTTACAAGAGAATTATGAGAAATGGAGAAGTTATCCACCCTTATTTACATGAAGTACTTATATTATTGTGTGTGTATTGTTATATGCAGTTATGACACTAAGTGATGATGGTCTCTGAGCAACCTCTTCATGTTGGTAGCGTATCAAAGTCCTCTTATGATGGGCATGATGGAATATTATTTTATCCTACGATGAATGTCCTGATGGTAACATGGAAATTTCCTCATATTATGGGCATGGTGGAAGGTTTTTTGAACCTTACCTAATTGTCCCAATAATAATGTGTCAAATTCCTTCTATAGTGGGCATAGTGAAAGCTTATTTGACCCTTACTTAGAAGTTATGATAGAAATGGTTGAAGTCATCTCATGTTAGACACGATGGTAGATTGTTCAACTCTCCTATGATAATTTCCAATAAAACTATGTGAAGAATAAGCCTTGCACAAATTACAATTGTGAGTTATGCTACAAAGATCGAAGTGATTATGTCACACCATTATAAAATCCATTAAGAAATTGATATTGAAAGATTGATAATCCAAGGTTTTATAAACCTTGAAGAAAGAAAAATATGACTCAAATATTTTATTCATGGGGGTTATACCCTCACATATGCTTAAATATATTTACAAATGATAAATTAATAAATTCAAGTGTTGTTGGAAATATAGAGGAATAGTGTGATTAGTTTCAAGTAGTAGTTGGCATCCACATTTGAGAATGTCATTTAGTGATGCAATAAAATGTTCCTCTTAGGTGCCTATTTAGGGTGGCACATAGGTAATTTAGGATGATGTTCTAGTAGTCCAATAGATTTGGAAAACTTGTTGGATGAAAAAAACATTCTAACATCGAGGGTGATGCCCTTTTAAAGGGAGGAGAATGTAAGGAACCTCATGAAAAATCAATGTGACTATGCTAAACTGATGGTTTTACTCCCTTGGTGGTGATCAATACGAAGGTAAGAGGATTATGCACATAGTATATGTTGTTTTAATAATTCTTAAATTATTAACTTAGGCTATAACTGAAATTACATATGCATTAAGGTGATATGCGAATATCACTTCATGACCTTGTGAATTTATTGATAAGATAATTACTTTGGTTTATGTAAATAATCTAACATGCTATAATTGTAAGCTTTAGTTATTAGGATAGATAATTTCATGGGTGTAATAAGTGTGTAAAAATAGGTCATTGTGAATGAAGGAAAAAGGACTACACCAGGAATTACTACATCATGTGTGATCCCACCTCTAACCCAAATCTTGTCTTGATCCTTTCTTGATCCTAATTGAATGCCTTGTTTACCATTCAGCCTTTACTTTAAAACTTAGCATGTTTTAGTGGTTGTAATATCTATGAGGTTGTTTGAACCACCTTTGTGCTTGTCATATTTAATGCATGGATGGAGTATAAAAACATATACATTATCTAGTGGCAACTTATAGGCCCGTATAGTAATTAGTCACTGCCTTAAACTAATGGGAGTATTTGGGTTATCTTAGAAGAAACCATAGAACTCTATTGAAGCCATCATGAACCATTTTGGATTGACAAAGAGATCACGTAGAAATAAATCATAAACTAGCCAACATAAGTGTTTAATCAATCTAAGGAAAGAATAGACACTTGGCTTGATCTGATTAAGTAGTAATAAGGAGAAAATGCCTATTTGAGGAGTTTAAATCTTAGAGAAAAGGGTTCAAAACTTTTGGCACTTTCAACAACCTTAGGAACAAAAAAAGAGAAGGGAAAGAAGAAAATATCCTAGAGAGGGAGAGACTCAGCTAGTAAAAACCTATATAAAATATTTATGGAAGGGCCTAGATCATTTGGTAGGCATTTTATGACTTGACTATTCTATTATTTGACTAAATGAAGTTTGTGCAATTCTAGATTGATTATTGTGTCAATATGAGTAAGGTAGCTTGGCTTACTCATCCTCTTTTCTTATTCTATTTGGTTGTGCTTGAGTCACCCCATAGTTTATGGCCCGTGTGTGGGATTTTGAAGTTTAAATATTCCTCCATAATGGTCCCAACTACTAGGACTTTTGCTTACTTCATTAGTAAGGTTCTAATGTAAAAAACTTGTGATGCCTTAAAAGGTTACATTATTCATGATGGAAGAAAGTTTAGGTATCTCATGTTGTAAATGATTTTAGGCCATCTAATCCCTATCATGATCAATTTTATAACTTATCTTATTAGATGTATGCTCATTGATTGCTATTCTTGTGATCTCTACTATGATTTTATGATTACATAGATAGATTCAAGGTTGGTAGTTTCTTGAATATGAGATGTTTAGATTGTTACCTATGTTGAAAGCATAATCACTAAGAGGGGGGTTGAATCAATGTTTAAAACTTTCTATCAATTATACTTAATCATTCCTTGAACCATGAAAGCAATACAATGATATAACAATTCATAAAGAAATATTCACATGAAAACACATATATGAGTGGAAAATCCTAAAATGGAAGAAAACACACTATTATCTATATAAATAGACTACAGTCTTATGAAACAAAATACCAAATTATTTTTAGCACCAACTCAACTTGGAGCACCAACCCCAATAAAGTCAAGCACCCATTTGACTAGTCTTTAATAAGCACCTACTTGCAAAGAAGCACCAATTCAAACACCTCATGAATTTTTATCACCACACCTCTAATCTTATATTATGGTCTAATTTCAATAAATCCTTCTTCTCAACCATGTAATATTTTATTTGCTTATGTTGCATATTTTCAAATAGGCCTAAACTATCTTGTATATAGACTAGACACATGGTCACACACCACTTGGCTAGCCACACACATTTAAAATCTTAGGTATACCATAAAATATATATTATAACATATTATGAACATAATAAAAATTTACTTTGAACCCCTTTTATTTTTCAACAACTCAATTAGGCCTCATTTCTCTTTTTAGGTCTCATGGAGACCTAATTGCATTAGCTCTATCCTCTTAGCACCAAAAATTGATCCTCTTGGGCCTAGATGGTCTTATTAAAAAATTTAAAAAACATTAAATCACTTATACAATTAACTCTATTGACCTTATCCATGATTTATTAGACTCATATCCTTTGTTCATACCATGAAAGCTCCTTTAGAACAGACTGCCTTATTAGGCCTATGTACCTCAAAAGTTTGTCTTGCAAAAATTAATTTTAAACATATTTAAGATAATAAAATATGAAAAAAAAAATTATATAGGTTATAAATAACCTCAATTTAATCACCAAATTCTTGTAACACTTCCACTCAGGAGAGAAAGTCTCAAGAACATCTCTGTAACTTGCTTACTCAGACCTGCCAATTCACCTCAAAAACTATTCATGATAAATTAGACCTCCAACACTTGTAGATAATTTTCATATCTAAGTATGCATGTAGATGTTATTTTGAGATATCTATACCATAATTAGATAGAAAATTCATATGGACTAATGGCAAGTATTGGTCTTGCAAACCAATTTCTTGACCTTATATCACATAGTCTTATCTGAACCAAATAGGTCATTTTGTGAGCAATTTTTTCATCATATACATTGAACTAAAAATATTATAAAATAATAATTATTAATTATAAATCATAAATAACCTCTTAATTCACTTTGTTTCATCAATCTATCATTCAAAAACCTTCATATCTATTTATTCATCTTTGCTTGGGTTTTTCACTATTCACACCATTAGGTATATCTATGACTTGATAACTTAGATGACCAAATTAGAAAATTTTAAGGCTATAATATATCCAAAAATAATCATGGAAACGTAAAATTAGTCTTTAGATTCTTATACCATCCATTTTCTTTTATTTATCAATACAACTTTTGAGAGCTACAACAAGTTCTTGACAAATAAGCTTGTATTTATGCATTTTCTCTCTCATATGACTAACCACCACCACTTGGAGGTACCTGAGAGAGTTGAATACATGATACAATAGTTTATTTATAAATTTTAATCTATAATAATATTATTTTAACAATATATTTTATATCATGTCCTTATTAGTGTTTTAGGGATGTTTAACATAGGTTTTGGTGTTAACCATTGTTCATAAAGGATTTCCCCTTAAATCTAAAACTAATGCTTGGATATATTACCTATGACCATTCCAAATAACTCCTTAATATATCATATTACAAAATAGATGTTACACATGCCAATGAACATTTGAAAGTGCTTCTTGGGTCTTGAGACCTCATTTTGTGAACTCTAGAAGGCCCAAAACAATGATTCATGAAATTTACTTAAAACCATGACATCAAACTTTGTGATAATGCCTAAAAAATATTATATTACCTATTTACATACTCACATGTGCATAATTTCATTTAAATCTGATCTTCATACCTCATTAGACTAGGTAGGGTTTAAGAGAGGTCTAGTGCAGACTTAGACTAAAGGTACTACCCCTATAGGCTCAACATGAAACTCTCATGAATTATTTAATTACTCACATACATGATAAAATATGGATACAACATTAAAATACCTATTTTTATTAATTTTCATTCACATACCTCTTCATGTCATGACTAGGCTCATGACTAGGCTTCCTATGCACTTTGACATTAATGACCTGTACCTTCATGTAATCGTAATACATTAGTTTCCTTCAAATTATCTCTTGCCTTAAAATTATATCTTGAATTAAAATTATCTCTTTCCTTATAATTATCTCTCATGAAGACATCCTTCCATGAAAAAAATCTACATCAACATTAGTCTCCTTTGACATCAACCTTCACAAGATACACCTTTAACATCAATGATGATACTCAAAAATCTCCCCCTTTGTCATTGATGGAAACCACTATCAAAAATGTCTCTCAATGGTAAATTCCATCATAATTATAAACTTTCCCCCCCTTTGACATAAATGTCAAAGAAATGCCTGTAACTTATTGGATCATACCTCTTACAATCAAAACACTCAACATAAAGGATTATGAGTTCATGAAGAAACATAAAAATATGTTCCCCATATCTATATGCATACCTTTTCAACACTACTCACCTGATCTTAGAGGTAATGAACCACCTAATTATCTCTACCTAATAACTTAACTTCCTTAATGATTGCTAAGGACATGAAATATACCCAATTCATATCTTGGATGTTTAAATTTTGCTTTTGGAAGTGGCATGGTCAAAATGTCTACAATTGGATCCTTTGTAGAAACATATTCAAGTTTAAAACTTCGTTCACTTACCTTCTCTCTTAGGAAATGATACTTGATGGTAATATGTTTAATTCTTGAGTGCATGATAGGATTCTTTAAGACACTTAGGGCACTTATATTCTCACAATAGATAGGGTTAAGACTATCATACTCCACCTTGTAGTATTTTTAGTATTTTAAGTTCTATCTCATCCATAAGACTTGATTTTAACATGAATATACTAAATTTTATTTATCATTACAAGTAGATAATGCCATTGATGTTTTTTTCTTTCTTATCCATGATACTAGGCACTCTCCTAAGAAGAAAGTTCCTCCACTAGTGTTATATCTATCATCTAGACTCCCTACCCAATCTACATCTATATATTTTGTCAAGTTAAACTCCTTTCTCCTTGTATACCACAATCTAAACTAAATAATTCCCTTGATATACCTAAGTATCCTTTTGATTGATTAAAAATTATTTCCCTTTAGGTCTGCTTGAAACCTTCTCACAAGACCTATTGCTTGTATGATGTCAGGTCTAAAGGTAGTAGTGTATAGCAAACTTCTAATCATTGACATATAGGATGTATGATTTACCTTTGGAGATTCATCTTATCTACTTAACTTACACCCTATGATCATAGGTTTTATAAATACCTTGTAATATTCCATCTAAAATTTCCTTGACATCTATTTAATGTACTTAGCTTATGAAATGAATATACCTTTTTATAATTAAATGATTTTTAACCCAAGGAAGAATGATAGTTATCATAGATTAGACATCTCAAAATCCTACTTCATCACATCTTTAAAAGCCTTATTCATATTCTCACTATGTTCATGAAATATGATCTCATACACATAGAAAAATACTATCAATTGATGCTCATATTTTGTCTTTAAGTACATATTACTATTTGAAACTCCTCGTTTGAATCCTTAGTCTAATAGATACCTATACAATCTGGCATACCAAGCTCTAGGAGCTTGCTTTAGACCATAAAGAGCCTTTTTTAATCTAAAAACATAGTCTTTGTTACCTAATAATGAGAAACCCTTAGGTTGATCTATGTATACCTCATCTTCCAAGTTCTCATTTAGAAAAGTAGATTTGACATCCATCTG